>PPHD01022241.1:0-12934 GCA_002909625.1 Bambusicola thoracicus | reverse complement strand
CTGTTTGCAAATTTACACCATGGCCTGTAGGAAGTGGTCTGACTTCCAGGAGGTCTTACATATCTTTGCAAATGTTCCATGGTGTGGTGATAATTTTAAAATGGTAACATCATTGTGCTCTGTGAAACAGCTTCTGATAAAGCAGAGTGCTGGGCCAAATATTTTATTCTGGAAGTAGTTATTTTGAGGGACTAGTTGAGGATTAAAGCACCAGAGATTGACTTTTAAGAACAACAAGTTGACAAAAGTTGCCTTGCAATAAGATAAAGTGTGTGAAGTGTATGATAAAATCAGTTCTGGATCTACTTGAAAATTATAGAGAAGTATTTCTTGCATTATTTAACCATGTTATAATTGTTCTGAGTTTCTCTGGCTTAATTCTTAAATTCTTGTACATGCAATTATTTTCAGAGGCTCTGTTGGGGTTATCATGTGTCCTACATGTTGCTAGTAGTGTGTAGATGTCCCTAAGTTATTACACAGTCCTATGATGCTTCTTACCTTCAGATGTGAATTTTCAGTGCTGAATAATGCCCTGCTGCAGCCTTGTTTCAGTCCTGCAGCTTCTCTGGAAACTATAATAAGAGTATCCTTTTTCTTTTTTTTTTTTCTTGGTGGTATGATGGGTGCAAAGGAAATTCCACAGGGGTTGATAAAATTATTCTTGAGCCTAAGTACTCTGGTACCTTATATTTTATGCTGAACTTCCAGAGTCATTTTATATGTAGGAAGCCCTGTATCACAGCATGTGAGGGTGTTGGGGGTAACCCAGCTGCAACAGGAGCCATGGCAGCAGAGTGAACTGTTCTTGTAATTCTGGATCCTACTTGGATCAGCTTAATGTTGCAACCACTGTTGAGCGGCGAAGGGACTGGTGATAGGCCTTTTCTGCTGGGAGCTGGTGTCCTGGATTCGAGGTAATTTCTTTTGTGTTGAACAAAAGGTGAAAATGATATGCCTCACTATTTTGTATTATTCATAACTGTGCTGTTTTCTTCTGGTCTGCATTAGAAGCTGTGAATGATGCTAGTAAAAGAAGTGAGTAGGAGAAACTTGCATCAAAGCTAACTACTTCGCCTTATAACATAGAGATGAAAAGACCACTGACTTTTGACATTTACAAGCTTAATTACAGATGAAATAGAATTCCTATAGAAAACAGATTTTTTTGCCTTGGAATTGTGGAATATAGTCTTTTAGAATAAAAAATAACTTTTTTTTTTTAGTTTTTCCAAGAATGTACAATGATTTCCTACTTTTTCAACTGAATTCTATACCTCTCTACCTGACTTAAAGTCCTGTAACTCCGTCATCTCTACGCCCATCAGTGTTTGTTATCAATTCTTCATATTCCACTGTATGTGAAGAAAAATGTTGAGAGAAGCCTTTCTTTTTCTCAATAGCTTTCAAAGATGTCATTCTTTATTTTTGAGTGGGCTAGAAAAGGAGTACTGTGCTCATCTTCAAGCCTTAGCTACTGTCTCTGAGTGTGTATGGAACTATTCCCCAGGGACATGCATGTGAAATTTGTGAGATGAAGGCTGCTTTTTAACATAGTCTCAGCATTATTTGTGCACTTATTAACTTATATTTTGATCGTAAGTTCTTTGTAAAGGACAGAACACAATTTGTTGCTAAACAAATTATAAGCTAATATAGACTGTTTTTAACAAGGCGTATAAGTTGCTTTCATTTATTTTTGTCATCAAATACCATCTGCGTTCTTCATTATAATTCTGCAGTTTTAGCAGTTTATGCTACATTGCTCAAGCTGTACCACATATGTTAATAATTTCTTTGCTAGTTGGCACTGATTTCTTGTTCCATGCTGCTCTGAAATTTGGTGCTCTGTTACTTATCCCAAAAGCACTCAGCCAAAGAAACATGTTTTGGGTCAATTTGATACTATGTGTAAGTTTAGAGTATTTTACACCTGCTATCTCCACACGTGTTCATTTGTTATTGAACGTGAATGAAATAGTACAGCTTGTTCATAGGTGGAATACCTTCACCGTGTCTCTCTGGGAGATACCTCTCCTTGAGTAATTAGTGTGGGTTCATACTACAGTCCTCATGAGTGAACATTCTGGCTAATTAATTTATTCTGAAGTTGAAGTCCTTTTCTCGCTGGACTAACCTCAGAGAGCTCTTTGAACAGGAGGGTGTCTCATGGGTTACCCACCAGTGGCCTCCTCTGACCAAGAAAGAAGTAATACCAGAGAGGGTGGCTGTTCTGCTCTTACTTGACTATAAATTCACTTGGGCTTAAGTGCATCAGCATGTAACAGCTCTCTTAAAAATTCATATGAAGTCATTACAAAAGCAGAGAAAGAGAACTGCTGCAAGGTATCCAAATTTTTCACTCGCAATAATATAATCCTGAGGCCGAGGGCAGTTTGTGGAAGATGCTTCCAGAACTACCCTGCTAACACATTAAAACTGTTATATTGTTTTGTCAAACTTCATCAAACTCAGTGTGGTATTTTAAAGTAATAATTACTCATACATATATATATGGATATTTTGTATGACAGGAAACACAGAGATGCTGCTGGTTCCTTCCCTGGTGTCCCCTTGTGCTTCTGAATGTGCTCTGATAACTCTCTTAAAGGCAGAATTAAGCTTGTTGTGTTTGGTTGAAGCTGGCTGTCTGGGAGTTGGCTCCAGACTGTCCATGTTCATTGCAGATGGCCTTTAAAGGTCTCTTCCAGCTCGAACAATTCAATGGTTCTATGAAAGCAATGCAGCTTTTCAGTTCAGTGCAGAGCCAGCTTTGCATTAACACCACTCTACCATGCCTACAAATCTTGTGGTTGTGTTTTTTTTTTGTTTTTTTGTTTTGTTTTTTTTACTTTTAATCCCCTTTGTGTTTGTTGGCCAGCTTTGGAGGCCATGAGGTATAAGCCATTCTGGAATGATGACATAGGTGTGCTCTTTGTCACGTGTCTTTTGTTTCTTTGGCAGATGGTGAATTGGGATTCTTACTTAGGAGCTTAGGCTGTTCACTTCTTCTGCTCTACCTACATGCCTAAAACCATATGTTGTTTGGAGCTTTTAACATCATTTAATGTTTTTTTGTGCTCAATTACTGTTTCTGTTACTCCAGTGCTTCAAAAATAGAGGATGGAAGAAAAACCAAAATCAAGAGTTTGCAAGTTAGAAAACTTGTAACTAATTCCAAAAGTGGAAAATGTAGTCTGTAGCTCTTATGTCTGCCTCATGATAGTATAATTTACATCCCACCTATAAACTGGATGCTCAGAAAACACAGGAGGCACCCATGGGAAGTTAGCATACATGACTTTGTAATCATGGCTGGATGAACAGATTGAGGATTGACCCTAAGCAACTGCATTGTTCTCTCCTTTGTAAGCCCCAGTGTTATCCAAGTCAGCACCCACCTGTATGACAAGCCCCTTCCACAGCCCCTCCAGCTGCAGATGAGTGTGGGATGGGGGCAGGGCTGCACACAAGTGGTGCTGGCAAGGACAGAGCAGCAGCATAAGGCTGAAACTGAAGGAGCTTTGAGCACTGGCTGTTGGGCTGGAGCATGCAGCACATCTGACTCCCAGCATCAGGTGACAGACCAGGAGTGGAAGCAGGAATTTGGAGTACTTGTGGTCAGACTGAGCTCTGCAGGGGTCACTGCTCCCTGCTGAGATGTGTTTTTGTGCCCTGGAAGGACACTTCAGGGCTGTTGACTGGCTGCACTCAGCATGTTTATTGCGAAGTACCACATGTTGTTGTAACTTAATTGGTGGCAGGCCACCAAATTCCTCTGGGCCTTCAAATGGGATAGCAGAAGAAGCTGAAGTGACGTTTTTTGTACTTAGTTGCCCTCTCCAGGGTAGTCATAATATTCTTGAGAATACAAATGGAATTCATTCTTATCAGCAACACTGTGCTGGTTTCAGAAGCTTGGAAGCAATCTTTATCAGGAATTAAAGGTCAATCCCTTTGAAAGAAAAGGTGATGAAGTCATGAGGATGCAGACATTAATCACCTGCTTGGTGTCAAGCAGGTTCTGTGTTCTCTGGATAATCAGAAGCCTTGGCTGCTGCTCTGTCATTTGGAAAAGTTAGCACGTTTTCGCAGCTGTAGAGAAGCAATTTTTTCTAAGGATGCCTCTAGATAACTTTGGTAGTTTCTAAACATTTGGTAACTTGAGCTGAAAACCACAGATTAATGGGTGACGTTCTCTGTCGCAAAGAAATCTGGTCCCGGTTACAAGATTAAACTGTGACCCAAACCCTTCTAACACCAGACCTTCATTTCAGTGTTTGTAGAAATTTAGTCAAGTGCTTGACTAGGTCAGACACTAAAATCTACGTTCTTAATACTGGCTATAAAAAATTGGTGACAGTTTCTTCACCCACACATACCAGGCTGTGTGCTACAGCCAGGCTCCCTCATCCTGGATGGAGCTGATAGTTAATAGTTCAATTATTTGAACACTGTTTTTATTTATTTTCATATATTTTTTTTAATTTTTAATTTCTTTGTTACTTTATTGTGGGAGAAGGAATAGAGTAGATATGCATGCTTCTTGCTTATCTTTGCTTTGAAACTGGGTAAGAACCTGGGGGAGTTTCATTTTCAGGAGGTGGTTGTTTTTAGTTGAAAATTCAGGTGTTGACAGAGATAATTCAAACTTCCTCCTATTTCTCATCTTGACGAAGAATATGAACTATGGATTTTGATATTTCAGCTGACATTGGGGCTGGATGATGGGGCAAGGAAACTGAACATTGCCTTTTCCTGCATTATTATTCTCATTCATCTCTGGAATTTTTTTTTCAAACTTGTTTGTCTCTAGCAGTATCAGGTCCAAATTGTTGATAACTCTGATCTGTTTTTTTCCTGAAATTTTACATTTTGGATCCAAACTTCTTTAGCAGTTCTAGTTGTAGGGACAGAGTTATCTTTCAGAATTTGATGTATTTATCTATTTAGGTCTTTTAAATTTAATGGCTGCTGCCTTGCAGACCTGTACTCTGAAAAACTTGAAATGCCTCTCTTACTGGAGACTATGGAGAGCCATTTATGGATGGGAAAGAGGGAGAAGCAGGGGAGTGCATTTTGCCTGCCACCTGCAGGGTGGAAATAAGTGCTCCTCCTCAGTTCAGAAGACCCATTTTCCACTGTTTCTCACCTGAATGTGACATTTTGGTGTACAGTTGGCACAGGTCTCTGTTATCGTTCTTCATCTACTGCCTTTGTGACTCCAGTGTCCCATTCTGACAGGAGGAATGCTTCTTCCCAAGCACTGAGTGTGTCCACACAAGCTGTTCTGGCACAGCTTGCTATGTTTGATACCAAGTGGGAATGGGACATGTCATCACAGACCTGGATTTGTTTGATCTGTGGCACTTCAGATTTGAATTTGCTTTTCCAAACCACTCCATCAGCATCAGATTTCAACCAATATTGGTGTAAATTTCTGCTGAAGACATCTAAGTTCCTATTCTGCACCCTCTCCAAGCTTTATAAGAAACTTTGAAATCTACAAATGTCCTTAGGTCACACTATTTATAATTTTATTATTTTTGGTAATTTATGCAACATTTCTAAGCACCCCAGTGAGCAAAAAGTAGCACAGATGTGACAGACAAATTATGTGTTACAATCATACAAACTGTATGTGGTTGATGATTATGTTCCTACTAGATGAAAGAAAAAGATGATGTGAAAAGAAAGAATAGGTAATTAAGGATTATTTTAAAGAACACTGACAGGAAACTAACTTAATGGGATGGAAGATCTTATATAACTCTAGAGACCATTTTGAGAAGTATTTTTGAAGTATCTGCAGAATGAATGTGAAAGCATTTTCCATGCCAGAGGAATGTTTTCCTGATGCCAAGTCATTTTGTTCATTGTCCTGATTTTTTTAAATCTTAATCTAGATAATGGTTAAAAAAATGAAATCTCCTGACAATATTGTTTAAAATCTGTGTTTTCTGACTCTGTTTGCCCATTTGACAAACCTGTTTTATCTTGGTTTTGAAACCCTGATATTTTCTAGATATGTGATTACTCAACATAAAAGACTTACTACAAGATTTAGAATCAAAGAAGTTTACAGTGAAGGTTTGTTTTTCCAGTTTCACAGTTAACTCCTGTACTCATTAAACTCTGTTCTATTTCCCCAGTTCTCTACCCATTTTATTACAGAATTCAATTTTTTTTTTCAACATATCAACCTTCCAATAAATATCCACTAAAATAAAGGGTTCGTATCTTTGTGAAAGGTGACCTATAATGCAGGCTTGTATGCTAGGGAGTTATTTGTTGCTATGTGCACCAGCTTTGGGATGGATCAGGATGTGGCAGTGAATTTCAGGGGTCTTTGCTAAGGAGAGGGAGGGTGGAGGCTGGAAATTTTCCAGTGAAGGAAAGTTTCCAATGAAGCATTTATATGGGCTTTGCTATACTGACACCAAGCTGAGTGGTGCAGTTTACACAGTGGAAGGAAGGTATGCCATTAAGAGGGACTTCAGCAAACTTGAAAGGTGAACCTCAGTGAATCTAATGAGGTTCAACACAGCAAAGTGCAAGGCATATATACAGACTGGAAGGAGTAGTCCTGCAGAGAAGGACCTGGGGATCTTGGTGAATGAAAAACTGAAAGTGAGCCAGCAGTGTGCTCTTGCAGCTCGGAAATTAAATGGTATCCTGGGCTCCATCAGAAGAGGGGTGGCCAGTGGGGACAGGGAGGTGATTGTCCCTATCTACTCTGCCCTTGTGAGTCTCCATCTGGAGTACTGTGTCCAGGTGTGCCTGCTGTTCAGTCCTGACCTCCTGTCTCCTTATGGTCCTTCCCTCTCTCTTCCCTCAGACTTAGTGACTCGGATCATCTGATTTTTATTCCTTTTTTTTTCCTTCAGTGACACACTATCTGAGTCCCCTCTCTGAACTTTCTTAGTGTCCTCCCCATCCCAGCTGGATCTAGAAACTCACTTCCTTCAGTTACTTATCTGTGATGCGTATGTGTAACCGGTCTGGCTAATTATTGCTTTTGAAGGGTGTGGCTTGTACTATGTCCATTTTTCTAACAGCATTTGACTTAAGACTGAAGAGGAGATGTAAGTGGAGAAAGATCTTAGCTGAAATTGACTGTGCTGTTCTTTTCCAAATATACTGTGTTTATGCTTTTGAATAACTCAGCTAAAAAAAGAAATCTGGAAACTTTCTGAGATAAAATGTGGCATTTAATGGTTGTACTACTTATTTCCTGTAGCAGAAGTAAGCCCACACCCTTTCATCTTTTGATAGATGGGCCAGCTGGGGTTCAGGGAATTGGGAAGACAGAATATATCACTAAGTTTGGACAGGCCTCATTTGTTCTCAGGGCTGGGCCCTGTGCCTGGCAAATGACAGTTCTTCTGAAGTGTGGGGTTCTGTGGTGTGGAGAAAATTTCACTGCACCCTGTGGAGTGAAAATGTTGTGCTGAGATGGGGAAAAAGTACCAACATAATAGATACCGCTCAAGATCACTCTAGACATTTTTGTCCTCACAAGCAGATGATGAAGGATCAGCCCAAGAGCTGGGAGGAGGCCAGGGCTGTGGAGATTCCTACACAACTTACTTGTGTGACTGAAATGCTTGGCCTGAGCCTGTCATTTTTTCTCCTCCCCTTAAATTATAAAGAGCTGAGATAATATACTTCCTATTAATATTGTAACAGTGGTACATAAAGAAGGCAAGCATCTTAAAGGATGGGAGGAAAAATTGTTACTGGTTCAATGCAAGATGTCAAAATATGTGGCTAACAAATAATGGAAAGTCTCTGAAGAATGTCAATAGGTTTTCTGTTTTCTCATTTCCATTTAAAAGTTATTCATAATACTCCAAACAGCAAGCACTTTAAGTGGCAGCATTTTTTCTGTGTGTTTACTAAAGAACAATGCAGCATAGTTTAAGTCTCAGTCAACATTCAGTGTTAGGTGCTGAGGTTTAACCTTTCAACACTTTGACTAATACGGAAGAAAAAGATTTCAGGCCTATGCCCCAGAACTGACGGAATCCAAAATGGCAGAACTGTAATTATTTCATGTCAGTACAAAACGTACTGAAGTCAGACAGCGCTGTAGGTGTTAGGCTAGGTGGTCTCCTGTAATTGTGTGGAAATGAATATTCCTTTCACTTCTCCAGCCTGACTCACGATCTCAAGATACCCTGGGATGCACCTTCCTGGAAAGGTAGTCATTGGTCTGTGTTTTTGGTCATCCTCTGAGCCTGGGTGGTGAGCTGACTCACACACGAGAGACCATTTATCTGTTGCTTGTAACTGGCTTGTGAACCATTAGAGTTGACACTGAAGGGTGGACAAAGAGTGGAGGGGGAGTGGGTCCATCAGTTCCAGCAACAGAAGACTCTTTGTTTAGCTTAGCCGTGCTGGTTGACCATACAGCAAACTTAGGTGGAATTCAACAAAAGGTAGCCCCTCCTTGCTTTGTCACCAAAGGCCACAGTATTTCAGACAGTAGTCTTCAGAACAGTTTAGTGTGAGAAAGACCTTGTATTTTCCCTTGCCTTGGTGCGGCAATTGAACTCTTCGGCTGAAACAAACAAGCAACAACAACAAAGATGTTATCTATCTACTAAGAGCTTTTCAGATCAGATGACTAGATCAGAAAAAGGGTTTAGTGAAACACTTAAGATACAGTGTATATAGTATGAATGTTAAATTCTTAACTAATCCAGCTGATTTCTTCTACAGGTCTCTTTTTGAACTCATGTAGGCATAGTGTTTTGGTCCAAAGGTGAGCTCAAAGTGAATATAGTGATTTTTTCCTTTTTTTTTTTTTTTTTTTTGGAAATGGTAAATTTAAGAGAGCATAATCAAATCTCTCTGTGTGCTTTTGTTGACCTTCTTAGCTGTAGGCACCTGAGCTGCCTGGTCTTTTTTATGTAAGGAGATACTGTTTTTCATTATTGCTGGGAGTAATCTGAGCAGAAGGTGTTTTTGCTGTATTCGTGTGGAGTTGTGGTTCTCAAGGCATGAGAGAAGTATGAAGAGCTGGTGTTTGTACCTGCACATCTTCTTGCTTCTGCCTTCTCTTTAGTAGGGCTGTTGAAAGAAACACCTGTCATCCTTCCCTCTCTTTCTCTGCCCTCAACATTTGAAGAAATTGTATCCAGAAAAGATAACCTTCAGATATTTCTGGTTGGAACATTATTTTTTCAGTGACTTAACGCACTTCTTATTTCCGAGGATATTTGACTATAGTTACAGATAGTCACAGGTCAGTCCTAGGCTGTGGAGTAGTCTGCAAAAGGGCTAATGGTAGAGAAAGTCCATTTTTGTGTGAAATTCTGAGGGGATCTACAGAAATTGGCAGCTTTCTGCAACCTGAACTGCATGGTTAGGTGGTTGGAATTGTAGTTTTGAATTTTGTTGTAATAATTATTATTCACTGTTGAGCCAATTGCTGTTGTACCAGATGGCAAAAGTGATCGCATACTGGCTCTGTTTTGCCTTGTCTGAAAGTTCTCAGCATCCAGCAGTGCCTACAAAAAATGTAATCCACTTATTACTGAGAACTTCTGGAGCTTTGGCTCCTTTATAAAGGTATTTAAAGGAGAACAAAGTTCCAAAAAATCTAATTAGACTTTCCTATCTGCATGTGCTCTATCATATGATCTTGCAATGCAGCCAAGTCTGATCTGTTGTTTGGAAACTCATGTCATCTGCTCTGCATTCACACATCCACACACCAACTGGCCATAGTTTCATTCATATAAAATATAGGCACACATGTATACTTGTACACATTTTTTATCTTTGTTTCATTCCGAATCTAGTGAACATGGTGGAAGAACAAAATCCATTTTTTCCATAGGTGACATGTGTTCAGTCTTTGGAACGCAAAGATAGATGGGCAGCAAACAGTTAATTAGATTGTTGTCCAGCCCCCTTGTTGAAGTAATAGTCGGAAAGATTCTAGTCACTTCATTATGTCATGGCTGATTGCCAGGGGGAGGACAAGTCACAGTGCTGCAAACAGATCTTCGGTACATGGTGTCAAAATCTTGAAACAAGCTGGGCAGTGTAAGATTCCACTGGAGTTTTCCTCTCTATCTTTAAGGGAAGTGTAGGCATCTACTTACTTTTTTTTTTTTAATGGAGATTTGTACAAAATTTCACTGTTTTGAGTTTGAATCTTTGTTTCAATTAATATGTTCAAGACAACTGCCTGGCACTGGAGCGAAGCAACACAGGGCATCCTGCATTGATGCCATGAAACTTCCCAGCCTTCAGAGAGAGGGGTAGGCAGCATGCGGGCTGCCTGTGTGCTATAGTCACCAGTTATTGCTGCTCTTGGAGCATGGGCAGGAGGCAGTGGGATGAGTGACAGTTAGCACTGATGAAAGCTGTGCTGGGGATCATTCTAACAAACATTATGGATAATGAAATTTCCAGTGCCTGGGCATATTTATCGGTAGTATTTAATCAACTTGTGTAATGTTGCCTTAGTGGCTTCTAATGGAACGCATACAGCTAGGTAAGAATGATAGGGGAAAATGATGATTATATTCTGATGCAATAAAACTGCAAGTTGTTCTGATGGCACTCCCCTGTGAGGAGGTATTATTATGGATAAATTCATTTGTACCCCATGCTGACCTTTTTGCTGTCTGGTTTTACGTCCATTTTTTATATACTGGTTTGGCATGTGTGGCATTTCTGCTCTGTTGAAATCTTCTCACAGAGCTGGGTTTGAGGTGTGACTGAATTTTCTACCAAAAGTGTTGGTTGTGACTTTAAATGAATCCATGCTGTATCCTGTAGTTACACCAAAATCTCTCTAAATGGCTAGCTGGGAGGTGTACACAGAGTATTTACACAAGATAATTTTACAGAACAAGGCTGGTTATGCTTCACAGCACTGTGCTACCTGTTTGTATGAGAATTAATATTCCACTTCTTGAATTCCTTATTAAAGTACATGAAAAACCATGTTTGAATCTGTGGTGTATCTGCTTGGTTATGGAGGAGGGGAATTGGTGGGACAGAATGCTTTAATAGCTGCTGTCCCAGCAGGAGCTGGGGAAGCAGGCCTATGAATGAGGAGGCTCTGCTGGGCTTCTCTTAATCCAGTGAGCAGAGGCTGAGAAAGTTTCAAATTGTCCGTGCCTTTTAGGAACGAGGTGCAGGGTAGAAGGAGAGGTTGGAGATGATTTCTGCTCTGGAGGGCTGTGATACAGAAATGGAGGGTGGGAAGAAAGGGGGGCTGCTGGATGTGCCTCCCTGCATCAGCAGAAGCTGGTGCTGGAACGCAGATGCTGCCAGCTGCTCTATTGAGAAGTGCAAAGCTTTTCATGTATGCCCTCTGTTATCTGTATGCATTGGCTTTGTTCAACACCTAGGGAGGAAGAAAGTTAATGGAGGCCACTGCTGTTGGTGTGCTTTGAGGCACTGTGCCTTGCTTTTCAAACTGTCTCCAGAACTAATTAGAAAAGTTTCTGCAGTAACATTGAAAGATAAAATTGATTTTAGAAAAACATGTGCTGTAACAAATTGCTTTGCTTAATTGAGCTAAGTCCAAGCAAGTATGCATTTTGACCAGTAAATGAACATAATTTTATATCTCTACTGAGTCTGTCTGAAGGGCAGTCTTAAGAACAGTGTCCTGTCACTGAGCTCTGTCTCCAGGGACCATGCTCATGTTTTGGAGCTGTCTCCAGGCCTCCTGTGCAATTAATATTTACTATAATTACAAATGAAATGAGGAAGTCTTAAAGTGGCGGGTGCATTTAATAACACATCATAATGGCTAAGCAATGAATTGAGGATTAATCAAATCTTTTTAAACTGGTGCTGAACTGATTTAGTGATTTGAATTTGGCTTAGTGCTATATGACTGTTGACAATGAGTTACTTAAAAAATAGCATCACAATTTCCTCTTAATTGTATGTGGTGTGCTTCAGGGTGACAGTGGAGATATTAAAATATGAGTAACAGATGTGATGTCTGCTAACGGAACATCACATCCCATATATTTTCCACATCCTGTTTTTTATTTATCTGCAGAGGAAGCTTTGCCTTTTAAAAAGATAAAACCCACTCCTTCCTATGAATCTTATTTTTTTTATTTTTTTTTTCCCACGGGGCTGAACAGGTCATTTTTGCCTCATAAATCAAAGTGAGGAATATCCCATTAAAATGCTTATGTACTGTAGCATTATTGTTACTGTAGGGTTGTTAAGTTGCAGTTTGTCCTTCAGAACTTTAGATGTGCAGAGCCACATTTGCAGGCTGAGCTAAGAACTGCTGGAGGTAACACAGACTTTGCACCCATGCCTGTGGGCTCTGTGGGGAGTCCAAGCGTGGCCAAGCAAAGTTGCTCTTGTCTGTGACTAACTGTAGAGAAATCCCATTTCCACAGACACAGTTCTCTTCATATCTACCAAGACCAACAGTGTACACACACCTGTATGTTCTATAACTTGACTGCTTGTGCTTCTATTGGCACCTTCACCTTGCTTCCTCTGAACTACTCTGTTCAGGTGTTGTATCTCTGTTCCAAGGGATAGCAGGGCATTTGGAGGAAGCCAGAATTCTTCAAGTTTCTCTAAGAATAGGTACTAATTTTGGAGATGTTAAATGGGGATGTACTAAGCAAGTTTCCCAGCTACTTGACCTGCAGCCTTTTACCGTCTCCCTGAAGAGAAGCGGTGTCTTGATTAAAAACTATTAAAAAAAGTCCCTTTTCTATAACTCATTGCTTAATCAACTTGATTTACATTTTCTTTAAAACAAACTGCATGTTTTCACTCAAGAGTAAGTATAAAAACTTGACACTGTTTTCCTCTAAAAGAAAAACAACAATCCAATAACCAAGCAATAAAAATATTTATTTATATATTACTAAGAACTGTTTCATTTACATCCATTTAATTCCTTGCTTACCCATCCAAAAGTTTT
>PPHD01022240.1:0-12934 GCA_002909625.1 Bambusicola thoracicus | reverse complement strand
TTATTCAATGACCTTCAATATGGAAGGTAGATATTTTATTGATAGGGTATTCCAGTATCCAATTTTTAAGAAAACTTAGAAGCAATAGGGAATGGCATCTTGATATTACCTAGCTATCTTTAAATCAGCTTTCTAAGAAGATAAAAGAAAATAAAAATACTAATTTTCTAGATTCAAGCACCAGTTTGAAGATGTATATATATTTTAATACATACATATATAAAAAAAAAATGATAACTTAGAAGAAGCAGGCTCTCCTCTGCTTTGCATTTTAACCATCTCGAGAGTTTTCCCCACACTACGATTTAGTTAGTAAGCCAACATCTTTTCTGTCTGAGTATTCTGTTTTTCACGTGTCCCATTTTCTAGAGCATCCTTCATTCCTCTTCAGAAAGGAGCCTAAATAACAAGATCCATTCATACCTCTATAACAGAAATTTAACTTTGGAATCACTACCATTCTAGATCCTTCTCTCAGCTCCTCATTTTGCCGGAAAACAGCTTATTTGCACACTTCAAGCCAGGCAGGAAGAAACTTAGTATCTCCTCTCCTCTTCTTGCTGTATCCTGCCTTGAAAGTTGTACATGTAAGCTGACAAATAGCATTAGTTGCCTGGACTGTCAGTGAGTGAATCCTGCACAAATAATTTGCTTTGAGGAGTAAGACAACTTCCACTTGAGCAGGAACCACTCCATACTCATACCCTTACACTAACGGAAACATGTTGATCTTCCTTATTTTAAGGAAATAGACGCACAGGAGACATCTATTGCCTACACAAAAAGCAATGTTGTCTTCTTACTGAGAACAGCTACGGCAGTAACAAACAAGTCCCTTTCAGATGATAATAAGCTTAAGATGTATTGATCCTAATTCTGCCAGAAAGGGCACAATAATACCCTAAAAAATATCTTAAACTGATTTTGCCCCCAACTGCAATCAGTCATTACTGGAGGTGACTACGTAACTCTTGCATCTGGCTTTATCCAAACGCTTCAGTGGTAGCACCACTGGGAACAAATCATTGTAAAAAACACACACAAAAAAACTTTTTCCCTTTTTGCAATTACCATCCTCTCTCTCCTTTCTGCCCTTCCTCCCCTGTCAGTCAGCAGTTGCGTTATGAGCTGAAGCAAGAGGGTTTACATCTCTTACGAAGACTCAGATAGTCTACTGTAAATTAATGCTTTTATTCATCTGACTCTTCCTCTCTACAGTGCCTGCAAGGTTCTGGCCTTGATGAGAACTGGAAGCACCAGGTTTTATAAATGATCCTGCCTCTCCAGCTAGAGCATGATTTTTTCTAAGACCCAGCTCTGGGAAAGAAATGCCTGTAGTAATGCTGGCTATGGCCCCAACCAATATATAACAAAGAAAAAACTGAGTGGATTTGGAAAAGATATAGAACTTTCATTGTTTGAAAGGGAGAAAGAATATAGCACCTAGAGAACATACACTTCAATCAATATTCCAGTATTCCACGGTACAGAAAAACATCACTGATACAGTTACTACAACTTCTGGACCTGAGTTGCAACATCAAATTTAAGTGCCAAAAGTAGGACATCTGGATTTTGTCTTTAATGTTTTTAAGCAGCTAGCAGTCCCGGGAAGAAATAGATTACAATATCATGTCTATATTCTCAGACTTTTCCTTGATTAACAGGAGTCCTTTTTCACTGACTTGTTTCTCCTTTTAGCTCCAGAGAGTCAAAAGGACTCGCTTCAAATCAGTGAATTATCACATCAGGGCTAGGTTTAGCCTTTCCCACTCCTTACAAACTGGTGATGGCTATTGATTCTAAATACTAAACAATTTGTTTGCACACAGTTCTGCCATTCCTTTAACGACTCAGAATACATTTTATGTGGTAGGAAAATATTACCTTTTCAAATATATACACACTGGTTCAAAGTAAATGTCTAAATTTTCTTCCAAGAAGTACTGTAAAATTAAACATTTAAGACTATAATGAAATTGGAGAAACTATAGAAAGAATCCTATTGGCCACTGCAACTAGGATTTAGACTCCATGGTATTCACTTATGTCAAGCAATTCTAAATCCACAGTATTCCTCCAGTGAGATTATCAGTAGCAGAAAACTCATAGCAGTCATACGTAAAGTGGAGTTTGATGAGTTGCTGAAATGTATTCTGCAGTTAGACACAAAAATAAGACTGCGCTCACTGACCCAAGAGGTCCCTTCTCAAACTCTACCTATATTGTGCCATTTATCAGCCTGGCCTTCACAATCCCTGCATGTTCTCTGCTATTTGAGGTTGTCTCACAGCAAGTCCATTTCTACTGCTTTGAAAATAAGCCTATTTAATTACACCCGGTGTACAAGCTATCTCTCTGAAACTGTTGCCCAGAAGAATAGGAAGGGAAGGAGAGGAAAAATAAATAAATAAGAAAGGAAAAAAAAAATACAACCACAGCGGTACCCAGAGATAAACAGCTATTTCTGGTTGCTTATGCGCTCTTCCCAGTCACTTACCCGACGAATGCCAATAGTACATATGTGCCAAGGGTCAACTGTGTAGCCTGCTGGGAAATCTGACACCAAAAGGTCTGTTTTACATTTTATGTTTAACACACAGAGCAAAAAATAACAACTTTGATACTCAAGATTCTGACCCATAAATTAACCACCATAAAAAAGTCACTTGCCTACATGGAAAGCAGACAAATATTAGTAAAATTGTTTCCACCACTTGACGTTTCCCACAATTAGCAAAGGGAACAGACACCGTCCCCATCCTTGACAGACATAGTCTGGATGCTTACACAAACACTGCAAAAACGATATATTAACAGGTGACATGAACTCTACTTTTATCTTTTTCAGTTCCTTTATTTAATGTCTTCTGAAAGGATACTGCACTAGAGAACATAAACATACTACTTGATGTTCAGAAGGAAGTGACAGATGGGAAGAAGCACTCACTCAGCATTTCCCCAGATAAAATAACCTTTGACCAAAGAATCTACTTCTAAAAATACCAATTCACAGAGCGGGATGACAATTTAGCAACAGCAGCAGCAATGTACCTTACACTGGCTTTGTATCATATCTCAAGAAGGCTCTTGTCATTTTGGCTCACAATAGCTTGACAGCAGCACCCGAACAGTAAACAGTCAGTCCTGCAAAATGATTTCTAAGCATATATTCTCCATTCTGCAGTCATGGAGAAATCCCTAAGTTACTTCCCAATCCAGAAAGGATTTCATATTCACTGCTACCATCTACAAAATTAAAGCTGGAGCCAAATTTGCGGTAAACTAGGATTTCAGAGATGTCTGAAGAGCTTCGTGCTGTATGTCAGTGGACTCTCCATGTTCTCCAAACTGCCTCTTCCAATATTTAGAAGTACAACAGCACGGTGTTCCCTGAGCAGTCCATTGGGCACCACATTTTCACAATGCCCAGCAGGCCATCTAGAACACAAAGGTACGGTAGAGTAATTGCACATGAACAACACAAGCAGCTGAGGAGGCCTATCTACCAGGAGCCTAGCATAGGGACCTGCTTACACAGCAGGACATATTTTCACCTATCGCACAGACAGTGTGTGGTCTTGAGAATCCTGGCCTAACACACACACACACAAAAAAAAAAAAATTACATAAAATATTTTCTTTCTAGGGATTTTTGTAATGTTCCGCTGCAATAGTGTTTTTAGCCATAGAAAGAGTAACAAAGGCAAAGCAACGCTCTTTGGTCCAGAACTAAATTTCTTGTGAAGAAATTCTGAATTTGAAACACTGCTTAATGGAAGAAGAGTGTGGGTTTTTTCACAACAGAACTGTTGCAAGAAATTGGCTTCTTTCATCTGCCTCCCTAAAGCTTTGAAACGATGTCTGTGGACTCCATTTCAGGTTTTTCCCGTTGACTCCACTGGGCATGCAATCACACGTCAAACAGCCCGTATAGCTAAAGCTCTAATTATCTGGCTGTACCTGAAGATTATCCCTTGGGCTTTTCACTGCAATTGTTTCCTCCAGATGCTTTTATTCTACCCTAGAAATCATTTAACAAAATAACACAAATTCTCTGCAACACTACAGAAAAGACAATTTGCTTTCTCAGACAGTAAAAAGTCAATGGCAAATCATTCTCTCCCTTTTCACATAGATTACTTGGCATGCAGTAACTTTTGATGTACAGGGGAATATAGCAATTCTCCAGGGGACTACAGCCGTATCCTTCTCAACAACCTTTCTCACTGTTATCTTGTCAACACCAGCTTGAAGAAAGATCTTGCAAACAGAGGGAAAAAAAATCACAGAGAAAGAACATTTCTCAGCTGATAATGACTTTGTACCAACAACAACCTATCCCATTCCCTCCCCAACTACTTTAACATCATCTCAGACACATGAGAAAAAAGTGACTCACTTCAGGCTAATTTCCAAAATGGAACAGAATTTTCTACTTATTTTTGCAAAGAAATAACAAGTTGCATAGGCCAAAAACAAACAAACAACAACAACAAAAATTATAATAAAATACCTTTTTTGGCAGAAAGCAAAACAAAATTCACAGGAAAAAGCTGACCTGTAGAAAAAGGGCTGTCAAAGAATACCAATGTGTTTATATAAGTAGCTAAGATAAAAGCTGATTTCCGTCCATTTCTTTTGCATTTTGAAATAACAGACTGCAGACATTCCTTCATGAAATATTGTCCCATGTTAACATGCAAGTTACTGGGGAAGGTTAATTATTTCCTCTAATGTAATATTTTCTTCATATTTCTTTAAGAAGCGAAGGTGGAAGTGTATCTTTAAAAAAATGCAAATGTCAAAGGGAATCTTTCCAGACAGCTTATTGTAACCTGTGTCATTTCAACATGCTGATTTACAGCAATATCCAATTAACAGTTTTAATGGCCCACATAGGAGAAAAGCAGCAAACAGTAATGGGCTAAACAGCTTCATAAACCAGATTAAATCCTGAAGCCAATACATGATAGAAACACAGTCTGCAATAAACTCTGAGAGGACAGAACAGGGCAAGTTTCCTGGACCATGGATTCAAATACTCAACTAAAAAGTCCTTTAGCCTGGAAATTAAACTGATTTTTAATTAATGTTCATCTGTATTTGAGGAATGTAAGATTTGGTCCTTAAGCCAGTAATTTTGAGGAAATCCAAGTGGCACTGAAAAGGTTGCTGGTCTGTTACTCATGCAGCTAATATATGCATTTCTAGGAAGGGAAAATCCTGATGGCCAGAGTGTTGCAAGAGCCATGAAACGTAGGATAAGCCTCAATGTAGTCAGAGTCAATGAAGGAAAACACATCCATTTCCTCAAAAATGAAATCTCTTGCAAGTAAATAAATGTTCTGTTTCAATTTCCTCTTCATTTATACTTTATTTCATGAATTTTAAACATTTCTTCTTGACATCTGTCAGCTGCCAAACTTACATAAATTCAATACCACTGGAGATGGAAATCACCCATTGGCTTCTACCAGCAACATGTTTGATGTTCAAATGTTAGGGCGCTAACATTTTAAACATGTTATGTTTAGGTTAGTTAAAATAATCATCTACTTACTATATTTAGTCAAGTACATGACTTGTTGAAATAGCTCCCAAAATGAAACTTCCATTGGCAAATTATTCAATTGAATGTTCGGCACAACACAACTTCTTTTCTTCTATTACTGACAAAAATAGCTATTTTATATATCCAGTGGGGGTATGCCTGTTAAGTGGTCCAAAGAAAACACTGGATACATTAAAAATAAAAAAAACAACAAAAAAATACAGTTCTATTGAGATCTGAAAAACTAAAATTAACAGCGTTATTTTCCATTATAAAATACAAGAATATTTATTCAATCATTATTCAACAGAAATGCTCTGAATATATTTAGGAATCAATCTTCGCTTTGTTATCCATCCCAGAAAATCACTTAAATCACTTGGTTATAAATCAAATTTGCAAGCTATAAAAACTTGTAAAACCTACAATCTCAGAGTCATCACACTTCTTTGTGATCAGAAATATCTGACATTATTAAGTTCTTCCAGAATTACCCATAACTGTACGAAAATATATATGAGGCATAATTTTTTCAGGGAATTTTAGTGTGACATAAGACTTTCATTTTGTAAATATGTACTCTATACATTCAGTAGATAATATACAGAAAAAAAAAGATCTGTGAATCCAATTATAAAATTTCATTGAAGAAAAAATGAACACAAATTAAATTCTATGCAAACTATAAAATTTAGCTTAGGTAACAGTGAGTTATGACAGATTTTATGACAATTCAGTGCTGACTTAATCATTTCACTATTTTGAAGCCACTTTGGATTAGAGTGGTTTTAGAAGTTGAAGATTTATATATAATACAAGCACAATTTACAGTATGTTGGAATTTGACCAAATGTAAGCATCCATTTTAATTCCTCCCAAAGTGTGCAATTATTTTAAGGCATGATGTGTTGAAGGATTTATTTCACTTGCACTTCATCCAATAGCAACAGAATAATTGAGCTGATCAGAAGCAGAACATCACCTACTGAAATAAAAAATCTGTCTTGCCAATAGGACAGCCTCCATGCAAATTTTGATCTTCCTAGTCCTGTTTGATTTATAATAGCTGATGGGATTACAGCTTAGCTGAGGGAACTCACAATACATAAATGTGCCGGTAGTAGCTATGGTACATTAATCAATAGTGATGACTGTAAAAGCATAAAATACTCTAATGTTATGTTTTTGTTCAGTTCCAGTACACAGTAATGAGCAATTTAAGCACAAACCCAAGCACACGAATCATGCATCTTACCTGTATTGCAGTACAATAGTTCAGAACTCTTCTTCACAAAGTTCTGTATCTACATACAATACAAGAAATGAATGCTCCCTAATCTCATCTCCTAAAACTGTGTAGCATTCTGGCTCTGGATAATACGTAACAGCATAAGACAATTTTTTATAGTAACACCAAGATTTAAAAAAAAAAACCATAAAGGAAGTGAATGAAGTCTCACCAAATTGAATAGAGACTCTCCAATGAAAACATTATAAATGCGTATGATAACCCCACAGCCTAAATGAGACATCATCTTTTAAAGATCAAGCAGAAGGAATGTTATCTCCATTTCAGAAGTCATCTAAACTTTTGTACAATCCCGTTTAAAAACATCAACCAGGTATATATACTGAGGACAAAGGACAACCAGCTGGCAGACCACAAGCAAAATCAGGTGTTTCATATTAATTCTCAAACCTGCAAGCTGCTGGCATCTCTCCAGCCATGTGTTGAATTTCTTGTCTAACCTCACCTGGGATTTCCAATCTCACTACCGATCACCATGCATAAAAACACAAAGGGAAGAAATCAAGCAAAAATTGCTGTCATGGAAAAGAGCTGCACATTCGGGTTTAAAGACAGACAGATGAGTTCAACATTAAACCAGCTCCAGTGGACACAGAGATAACATTGAGAGCAGAAAAGGTAAACAAAAGGTTCTTTATATGCCGTTAAGTTTTTCAGCTATACTGCCTTCACACAATAACACATACAAATGAGAAAAAAGAAATTCAACTCAGAACTGGTTACCATTCTGAAATGTCACTCACGGAAAGACCAGAGAAAGAAGAGGCAATAAGCTCTATCATAAAGACTCTCAACAACCAGTTTCTACAGTCAGTCCTTCCCAGGAAAGCGAAGAGGGAAAAACTAAAATACTTTTTAAAAAGGAAAATGTAAGCTGAAGGTCTAATATTTATTCTAAAACCCAATTTGTGCATCTAATTTTCACTACATCTGCTGAGGAAAATATCCTCATGGGTACTACTCTGTAATGTAAATGATAAGAAAAATGCAATCCATTGAAACTGAAAGAAAAGGATCACCATCTTCATTTGAGGATGTACCCCTTTGTAACAGATATATGAGAAGTTGAAGAGGACACCTTCTCCTTATTGGGGAACTCCATTTACATATCTGGTAAATGTCAA
This sequence comes from Bambusicola thoracicus, assembly GCA_002909625.1. NCBI lineage: Eukaryota > Metazoa > Chordata > Aves > Galliformes > Phasianidae > Bambusicola > Bambusicola thoracicus. The sequence goes on along the minus strand of PPHD01022240.1, from coordinate 4,947 downwards.
TCAGAAGACAAGAAAGGAATGCATCTGAAGTGAATGCACAATGCATCACCTCCATCACAGCAAGAGATAGAAGCTACTGACTGAACTGTTAAAAACTTGAAGAAATGCCACCAGCAAATTAAATTCACTTCCATGCCACAGCATGTTTAATTTAAGGAGGAACACAGTGCTAGAGTACTAGGAAAGAAAAAGATATTCCTGAAGAGATCACATTTGCAATATGCAGTGGGTATTTGTCTAAATCCTATTTTATAATCTCTCAATCTGAGAGATGAGGTTGCGGCAACCCGAAGACAAGAAAAGCACTATTCCATATAACTGACAATAGACAGATAAAGACATACAAAAAGCCTTTAAATAAACCTACATGCAGTTTTTCATTTTAATCCCATGAACTAATTCAGATATTACAGATATTTCCATCTTCACACAAAGAAAGAGCAATAATGCTCTGCCTGGACTTGTTTATAATCCTCAGGTCAAAATGCCTTGATCCTGGATGTGCAGCAACGGCAAATTCCTAGCTAGGAATGTTAAAATGAGTTTCAGCAAAGCTCACCAGTCTCAAAGATCAAAGAATATGCTGTCACAGAACTGTTTCTACATGGAATTACCTTCCAAAATATAAAATAGCTTGGTTGTCAAGTCAAAATTTTTGATATGAAAAGAGACATTTATATTATCTCCAGTCCTACTATCTCTCTGTGGGAACTCTCTTCGTAAACATGATCATTGAAGTGAAACAATTTTACAGCTTCTGCATCTGTCGGCTTTTACTTACAGGCTACCCAAATAATGGAAGCAAGCTGGTGGTATGATACGAGATGGTTCTTTAGGTGAGTTGATTCTGCCATCTTTACTTTGTTAACAGGTAGCAACCAGGGAATTTGATGATGAGGTCACCTGATTTTTCTAACACAGATATCACACGTATTCTTTACGTATGAATTGTAAGAGTTACTTTAGAGTTAAACTTATTCTTAGAGCCACTCCATCTGTGACCATAATCTTCCTGAGGTTACATTTTTATGAACATTGACAGGAAAGCTGTTTTAAGAATTTCCAGATTATACCCTCAGCCCAGCCACCATCTCTGCATTATAGTTCACTTCAGCTCAGCAGCGCAGTTTAAACCAAGGGACCAGCCTGAAAAACAGATCTCTGGAAAGCGTTAGTTAAAAATAACCTCACAAAAATACAAGGGAAGAAGATAAGTTACACCACTGAAGTGGCTGCCTTATGAAGCTCTCCATGTAAGATACAGACTGTGTGCCTCATCTTTCTAGGATGAAACAGTACTCCAAGGAGGGCCTGACAGTGAAGAGGGCAGCTAGAAAAAGGTCACAAGAAAAAGGAAAGACTACAGCCACAGCTGCAAACAGGATCCATCTTCCTCACAAGACCTTACCACAAGGTAAGGGGGCCTGCAAGAGATCAGACTCACTAATGACTCAGTTCTTAATTATCCACAGCTCCAAACTCATCTAATGACTGAAAGTGAGATTCTGCGTTCCCTGACTCGCTGCTCTGCTGTGCAACCATGTTTGCCTGCGGGATGTCTAATCTCCCCCTCCCTTCAATCTATTTTATCACATGACAGCAGGAAGATGGGAACTATGACCCAAGAGAGCCTCCCAAAATGTGTGATACCTGCTGGTTGAGATTTTAACAACCAAATAATATTTATAAAATCTTAATTAACAGGATTAATCGTGTCATGTATAAACAGAGCCAAGATAATGAGTATATGTTTGCATGTGTCTACCTATATGTATGTGAGCATGGTTGGAATAGAACTCAGACAAATATATATGCAGTTCTGAGAGGCAAGAACTACTTGCAGGGATAGTTTTGTTGTTTAAAATTGCATTATATTCATTTGTACTGTTATACTTTTTCACTTTACAACTGTAACTTTAAATTTCCCTTTGGCTAAGTACTTGGATTTTACTATTTTATACTCCACATTCACAAATAACAGAGTTGCCACACAGCAATGGTATTCTGAATATAAAGAAAGAGTCCTTTAGTTTTACGTTATTTTTCTTTTACTTAAGAAATGGACTGGTGGAAATAAAATACAGTGAATTTTGGGATTGGACCTTCATCCAACTGTTTTCAAATCCAATATGGGCATTAGAAGAAGCTGTCTGATCATTGTTACTCTGAATGACTTGCAGAAAATCCTGATATCTTTTGTTGCCATCTGACAACATTCTTACCTTTGGAAGGTTTCACTAGGAGCTACATTATAACATTCTGTTATCAGTCATAGTGTGTACAATTCACATCCTCTTAATCACTTGGAAACTTGTAGAATTTCTACAGAAATACCTGGAGATACATCATGCAGCATAAAACTGCATTCCTAGTGTATCTGGTTGTTAATGAGTAACAGCTATGCTTCTTCACAACACTGTTATCTGAGATTACCTTAAGACAGAACCAAAACTTAAACCACTTCAAGAATATGGATAAGAAACGCCTAGGAAACCATTTTAAATTAACAGTTAAAAGCCATCTAATGTATTTTTCTATGTATCTCGGTTGCAGTTCTGACAGTCTTATGAAATTTTATGTATTTCCACACCTGACAGTTAGCACCCTATGAAGAAGAACTCTCAGGCTAGTTTTAAAGTAGGAAATATTGGAACAACATTTGCGGGCCTCTCATGCCACTGAATAATCAATACTTACTTATGAAAGAATGTTAAGTTCCAACTGCCTTCTGTTTCTTTTCTCTTGCAATATGCACTCACATCTCATCTGACAAGTGAACTCTATTCAGGTCTGATCAACAAAACATCTTCTGTCAGCACTACGACTTTCCACTGTGTCTCTGAATAGTACAGCAGAACCACAGTACTCCTTCATTTTTGAGATGCATTATGCATAAACAGACAGTAGTGATTATAAAGTGCTTAGGTACTAAGACAATTATGAAAATATCTGACATGATTTCATATGGGAAATTCAACCACTGACTTGCATTGCTGATTTAGGAGGCACCTGTCATTACAAAGCTGAGGGATTGGTGACAAAGCCATAGACTCAGGAGCTATTCTGACAGGGTTTCCAAAAGTCTATCTATGCCATCAGAGAGATAGCAGTAGCTGCAGACACTTGTGACAGAGGTCTTCAGAATACCTTTCTAAGTACCTGTCTTTCATGTGCCTTTGTGTAACTTCCCCTCCCCCCTCCCACTTGCTCTGGGATCCAACCATCCCATAATGTAAAACAGGACAAGTGTGCACAGCCATGCCAAAGTGGAGCACACCATGGGAAAAAAGTGACCCAATCTCTCCAGTCTAAAATATTTTCTAAGTTTAATTTCAGTGAGGAATAGCATATGACAAGGAACATATTTTTGAGCTGAACAGTGGGAGTTGGTTTAGCTTAATACACTTTGTGAAGCGTGCTATCACTATGACAAATATATATCTTCATGAGGACAGCTTCACTAGAAAGTAATACTGATAAGAATCACAGAGAGAGGGAAGGAAAACGCAGCTTTCGCAGACCTGATCCCAAATCTGGAAATTTTATGTTTTAAATACACAACCAGATGGCATTTGAATATATTAGATGGAAAGAAAGGGGGGAATTATATGCACAGCCGGGGAGAACAGGAAAAGTAAGTTTAGCAGTATCTGCCAGAGACCTCCACAGTTTTTTGTTGTTTTTTTCCCCAAGTGATTCTTTTAATGTCCATAGACCATCTTAAGAAGCTTTCCAGCACGCATTAAAAAAAAATAAAAAAAAGTAGTATATACAGCGACAGTTCACTTGTTTTAATGAAAGTTGTTCAGCCATCTTAATATTTTCATCTTTATGCTGGAAATCATTGGTTTCTTTAATGCAAAAATGAAGTTGCTTCAGGCAAGGTGCTGCAAATGCAGCATACTTGATTGCGTTAGGTTATCTTTTCAGTTACAATATCCTTAGCGAAAGCAATAAAAGGTGAGCACATACATCCCTTTGAATTTCAGTAGCTTACAGAAACTACCTAGTACAGGTGGAAGGTTTATAACTAAGCCAACAGAATCTAAGCAGCAGCAATAGGTTTATTCAGCTTGGTAGTTATACAATTCTTCACATCTTTTGTACAGACAGGAATCTCTGGCCTATTTAAGTCCCACTTTAATGTGTAATAATCTTTTCATGACACTGTCATAATCTCTTGAAAGAAACTCCTCATGCCCTTTGATGATATATGAAAATATCTGCTTTACGTCTGTATCTGTGATTTTTTTACAGCACAGAAGTTAGATGTGAAGGCTCATTTTATACATCTGCATACAGATTTTTAACTATTTGTAATATTCAAGACACTGGTTACTTTCCTGTGACTCTCACAGTACTAGTACTGCATAACTCTTAAAAAATAAAAATAATAACTGTATAGAATTTTTTGTAAGCTCCTCTCACTTATTTTCTTTGCAGCACATAATATCCTCAGTGAAGAAGAATGATTGTTTTGGTAGGACAATTAAGGACCTTGGTGTAACAGTAAGAGTGAATAACATCAAGATTTTAAAGTATACATGCAACTTTCAAGCTAGACATTAAAAAAAATGAACAAAAGCAAATGCAAGTCAGTTTAAGTGAGTCAATGGACAAAGTGCTTTTTCATTGGTTTTGCCTAGTGAAACTTGTTTCTCAAAGTGTTAAGTTTAATGCTCTCAAGCCAGCATCTACTGGAAAGCAAACTTTGTCACAATATAACACGGAGAGCATAACAAGCTATGCCAAGGAAGACCAATCCTTCTAACAATGAAAACCTGGAGAGCTACTAGGAATGCTTCTCTGATGCTGCAGAAAACAAAACAAACAGAACAAAACAAAACAAATCTAATTAACTTGTTTTTTATAATGTTTTTTATAAAATTTTATAAATTTTATTCATAAATGATATTGACTTTAAAAACAATCAAAATCACACATTCT
>PPHD01022238.1:0-12935 GCA_002909625.1 Bambusicola thoracicus | reverse complement strand
TCTGCCCCAGCCAGGGATTGGAGTGTTGTGATCTCCAGATGTTACTTCCTACCTCAACTGTTCTATGATTTTTAAGAGGACAAGAATGTGGTGCGGATGATGTAATGTTGTGGAAACAAGAAAATATTAAATATAGCCACAGACAAAAGGTAGATTATCCAAAAGGTACAGCAAAAGAGTTTACACAGTTATTATGATGTAATGTCACTCTTAGAGAGAACGTAGAGCTCACTGTCACCTCTGAGAGGAAGGCCAGGATGTGAGCTAATATCCAGCACTGTGCTTAATTAACCAAGGAAAAACATCAGTAGGTGCATTTAAATGTCACATATTGTATGGAAATACAGTTTCTAACTTAATGCAGTAAAGTCTGTGGATATGCCCATCCCACATAGATTACATCTTGGCCATTAAATAGAAAGGATGATAAAGCAGGGAAAGAAATGCTAATCTAAAGCAGTTTTCTGCAACTTTATCAGTGGTGTGCTGATAGAGGTCATCTGTATTTCTGGACAACTGTGCTTCCAGTTTCATAAATAATAGTTTTGAAGGGGTTAATCTGTCATTCAGACTTTTGATTACAGTGCTCCCCTGTGGTTCAGCCATATAAATACCCCACAGGTTTTTTTAACCTGAAGCCATCAGATTGGTAGTAAAGTTGCAGAGTGGATGCAGCAATGCATGCCTGCCCCCCCCAGCTGGACAGAGTGCCCAGACCAGCACAGGACCTGCAGCAGAACAGCCCCTTTTCACTGCCTTGAACTGAACTGCAGTAAGTTGTGTGCTGCCGTTCCCTGGCAGGTTATTTCAAAGTCAGATATGCTTCAGTGGCGTGGATTTGCACTGAATTTCTGGGATGTCAATGTTGCTGTTTGAAAGGAAATGATTTTTAAGTAATATCCAAGATGTTAGGTTGTTCTTTTTTTCCTGCTGACTAAATAATCTATCCTACTTCAGTTATGTCTTTATTTTCCTACACTTGAGCTATCAAATTTGCATAGCAGACGCAATGCTTTTCACACAGTACATCAAACATGTTGTCCATAGCAACATCAGTAATTTTGCTGCCTGCTACAAGCCTCCTGCATTTACCTGACCTCATCCTTCACTGTGACTTTTGGGAACTCTGACAATGAAGCAGTCATCTTTCTTGATTTGATAAGTCTCTCTGTAAGCATGTGTTCTATTCGTGAACAGCACTGGGTAGTCCTGGAAACTGTACATCCTTTATCTGAAAAGGAGCATGGACAGTGATGATGGTTACTCTTTTCAATCTCATGCACAGTGATCCAGAGTCTTCAAAAAATGAAGTTAATACCAACTGGGAGGAAAGCAGTTCATGAGTTTATGTTCTTTTCTAGTATCTGTGGGAGCATCAAATCCCAGTGTACATGGCCTTGTTCTTATCTAACATCATATAAACTAACAGCTCTACTGACAAGTAAATCCACTGGTGATATTAATTGTAAGGGTCCAGAGAAAACCTGCAGACAAGGAATTCCCTGAAGTGCAGTTTGTCAGAAGGGTAAGTCCACCACTTGCACTCTTTCTCCACTCCAAGCATCGGCTGCTGGGAGCAGGACACTGTGCCAAGTGGTTCCTTGCCTGGCACAGTGCAGAGGTGATGCCCTCAAATCAGTTGTCTGCCAAGGAGAGCTTCTTGTTTCAACTTCTCTACATTAATTTGAGCCAGCAATTTAATTTTTAAATGCTCCTCCTTCCATGACTGTCACGCGTGGTTCTCTGATCGTGTTACTGATGGCTGTATTCAGTCAGGACAGAACACAGAAAAGAGCAGCAAAAGGAAATACCAATGGACAGCGAAGGAAATTAATATGAAATATTATAATGCAGAGGTGCTTTTGTTCTCTTTTGTGAAAAGATAGGAAATATGTAGATGGCTGAATGCTTACAAGTAGGAGAATAAGTATCAGTCTTTTACAACATGTAATTGATTTTTTTTTAACTAAATCCAAACCCAGATATACTAATCTCTGTGTGGAAAAATTCATTGGATTTAAGTGACTTCCTATTTTAACAAGCAAGTCAACACCTGTGCAAGCCAATATTGTCCCAGGGTAGTATACACTGTAACGTCACTTTGGATAGGTACACTAACCTCCACTAAACCCTTTTGGTTTTGTTGGGAGCTTGGTCAGGGCAAGTGACAGGCTTGTTGCCCATGGCACAGAAGCAGAGCACTGTAAGCAGGCTTTCTGGCTCCTGAATTGGTCTCTAAACATCCATTTCTCTGATCTTCACCAACACCAACCTGCCTAATACAGTGCCCTGCTGTGCATACCCTTGCGCTTCATGTAAGCTAGAGCCAGAAATACTGCATCACTGTGCGGTAATGTTTCCATTAATGTAAAGGGGATCTCCTGGCGCTCCATATCCCTTTATCTTGTGTTCGCATGCACAATGGCCTCTATCTGTGTGGTGCAGAAGGATACAGCTAGTGTTCATTTTCTTTCTCGTGTAATATGAAAGGTACCTCTACCAGATTAACTAGTGAAGTGATGAGAATCCTCCAGGCTTTCAAGTCTAAGCTGTGCACATGTGATTAGTTTAAATGACCAATATAGGGAGCAATATAGGGAAGTGGTATTGATGGGTTTGGTTTTTTTTCAGCACCCCTATTTTATTTTGAAATTTGATATTTCCCAACAAGTGCTATTTGGATCAAGCTCAAAGCTGCCGTTGTATTTCTCTGCAGGAGCCCTACAGTAATGTGCAGAGAGGAAATTATCTGGCATTTCTGAGCTGTTCTTTCAGTTGCCCATGTGCTATTTTACAATGCAGGTATTTGAGAAGATGGTGGCAGGAGGATAATGCAAGCTTAGTTGGGACCTTTCCTTTCCAGAATCCTAGGGCACTTCTCAAGATGCATGCTTCTAACTCATAAACTTAGACAATTACAAATGTGTAAGAGAGCAGATGCAAGTTGTCTGTGCACCCAGCTGGACTTTTTCTGTAGCAGCTATTCAACTCCTCAGGCAGTCTCCCACAGTTTGATTTTGTTGCCTCAGTCTCATCTTCTTCTTAACTGAGGAAGAAACAAAAAACAACATAAACTCATGATGTTCTCATTCCCAGCTCCATGTTAATTTGCATGCTGGCTTACATCAAAATGAGCTCTCAGCCAATGTAACTGAGACAGGTCTGCCATTTATGCAGTCCAAACTTCTCTCAGTTTGGATATAAGGATGGACTGTGGGATACTTTGTCAGATCAGATGCTGTATGTTTTACTTGGACCTTTTCTTCACTAAAGCATGAACAAAATGAAGTGTGCTCTGGAGATAAATCCATAGTGTGTTGTGAATGAGCACCAAGGCCTTTCATGTTGCAGAAAGTGAAGAGCAAATAGCCAGAGATGAAAGTTCTACAGAAAGAAAAATGATGTTCTTGTGACAGTTTTTTAGCATGACAAATGAAAAGAGAAATACCACTTGTGCTGAAGAACTCTTATTTGATTCTGAGCATCCTAATTGTGTCAAACAAAGCTTGTCAGGGCTGTTTTCTGAGTCCGTCTTCTTTTGTGGTACCCAACTGTAAAATGGGTAACCGTTGGGCAACCACTGTTGCAGTTAAAGCCATTGGGGTCTTCATCCTGAATATATGAAGCACTACGTAACAGTCTGACAGCGCAGCTTTTAAACAGTTTGTGCTGGGTATTGTGGTTCAGCTAGGATTTCTTAATCAGTACATGTTCTCCAGAACTGGCAAAAACCGTGCCCTCAACATCTCAGAAAGCTTATAGAAATGAATTCATTAGTGTCCAAAGCATTCATACTATTCTAATAAGCACCACAGAAAAGCCTATGAAGAGATGAATAATTCTGTTTTCAAAGCAGAATCTGAATAGAGTGCAATAAATAATGCCTGGTGAGAGCGAATAATGAAGGGAAAATAAACTATTGAAAGCTACACGTTAGTTAAACATTGTTCATTCTGTGCACTGATTGAGGAAAGCATTTTATGGAAAAGAGCATGTGTGACAGTGTCATTTATAGGGATATTGTGGTGCCTGTGCACAGAGCACATGAATTACTGTCTCACAGGCAACCACACCATTTTATGTGCTTGATTAGCAGCCTTTATAATGTAAGCATAGCATAGCTTTATGTGTAATAAATAAGTTATGTGTTCTCTGCTTCAAGATCAAGGCTCTGAAGCCTTTTCAGTCAAATAGTGTTAGAGTTACTCTATTCTTCCGTGTGGCGAAATAATATGTTCTTTTAAATATGTGAACTACTTTGTCTGAAACTAAGAAAGAAAATGAACAACCTAGTGCAGGTATCTCACACAATGAATTTTATGAATGCTATACATGGAAATGAAATTTTATCATGGAAAGTACTGGGCAGGAACTAAGACATCCATGATGATGAGTCGTTTCCTTGATAGAGTCACCAGCCTTGGTTCCCTTTACAGCCTGTGCTACTGGTTCTCCCAGAAAGAAGAAGATACCTGGTGATCTGTCTTTGATAGAGCAGCAGTACCATCAGCCTCCAGCTGGAAAAGATGAATTGTCTGATTTCATAAGTGTTTTTTTCTAAGCACATAATGGTTAACTGATGAGATTTCAAGACAGCAGCGTGTATGTGGGTACCTGAGCTAGGTGTAAGTGAATCACATGAGGTGTGTAGGTTGCTCATGAGGTTGTTGTGAGGATAGACTTGTGTGAAGTTAGCTGCTACCTGCATAAATATTATTGCTGATAATGCAGGAAGGTGTCAGAAAGTGATGGTCAGGATGACTTCTCATATGGCAGAAGACAGAGAATTTGGTACTTGATGAAAGTCATGAAGGAGTAAGCCAAGCACAACTGTTTCTTCCTTCTTATCTTGTACTTAGGCCAGTAAGAAAATATGTGGCCCTAAGGTCATTGAGTAACACTTGCCTATCTCTATAGCAATAACTACAGAAGGGTATCATTTAAATTAATCTTCACAGCCTTTTTAGAGGATTCTCTTCAGTTTTTGTCCACCAGCAAATTTCCATTCTGCTGTTCCGGACTCAAGCTGGCTTCTTTCAAGATAAATTCTCTTAAGTACTGCTATCTCTTGCATCTGAATCCTTGTGAGCTTGGGGAAAAAGCCAACAACAAAACCACAGCATGTTGCACTGGGTTCATCATTTAATCACAGGAATGCCACCTTGCCCTTTGAGCTCCCTTTCAAGATGAATGAATACTTAGAGATGTCGAAAGCAAATGAGGGGGTCTTATCTTAACTTGAGAACAATGACAATTTAAAATTTTTATAAGGGTTCCAATCCGGCTGGTTTAATTTTTCATAAGGGATTCTGCATTTTTTATCCAGAGACTGACAGAAGAGTCGTTCAACCTACCTGGAGAGACAAACTTTTGCAGCAGGTCTGTGTCTAATTCATGTGTGAAAAGAGAAGATGCCAGGACAGGTCTGTCTGAAGGGATTGTCATGAAATGCCATTGTTGCTGCATAGAAGTCAAAAGACTACTTTTGATTTGCAGGCATACTGTACAGTGCTTTCAGATTTTTAAGATTGATTTGCAAATAATTCTGATGTGTGGGAAACAGACATAAGAAAATCCATGAAAATACAATCCCACCCTGCAGGTAAACGCAGAACTTAATGCTGATGGATTTTTTGTTAAGGGAAGACTTTGCTTTTACACTACTAGTTGGAGAAGAAGAAGAGTTGGGTTGATGTAGAATAGGGCTCATAGTAAGGCTTCGGTGCTTGCAGGGCCCTATGGCTGGTACGCTCCCTGGTTGCAAGGCACTGCTATGGCCTACATACCAGCTCCGCCTTCCCTGCATCAGATCACAGAGCACTCTGACCATCTGCATCCTGCATATGTGACCATAGATGTGGAGAGAGGTCACAGTGCAGAGCTGCACACGGATTTAATTGGAGCCTCCTTGCAGGGAGTGTGCAACAGGAGATCACTGCATCGCTCTCAGCTCCAGGGTGAGGCATACAGGGCTGTTGGTTGCATTCTATGGACCTGTTCAGCCCTGTCTCATTTTTCTTCCCTCTCTGAAATGGGTCCTGCATAAATATTCCTGGCCTGGCAAATTTTTGAGAGGCTAATAATGCTGTTAGACCCTCGATGAACATGAATAATAGCCTGTTTGCACAGCTGATAACTGAGCTGTAAAAACGAATCTGCTCCCATATGAAACTTGACGTGCAAAATTTAAGCTTGGGGAGCAATTCTTTATATGTATTCTGAGAAGAAAAAAAAAGATTCGGACTGCTTAATTTTTATTCATCCTTTAAATACAAAATCGTACAGGAAGGTCAACAGAGAGAGCTTTAAGCATAAAATACAAGAAATGTTTAGTCTATAATAAAGTTGAATCTGCTCATTCTGGAGAAGAACAATGGCTGAGGGTCGAAGCTCTGGGTTCTGTAGTTGCCAGATGGGATAATTTCCAAAAGGGAATTTGGATGGTAATCAGTGTCCGCTGGGATCCATGCCCACCGCCCCGAGTCCTCGTGCCACAAAGGAGAGATTAGAAGCAGAATGAGAATGTGCAAGGCTGGCACGAATCAAAGGGACTCCCTGTAAAACCTATTACATCTGCGCTCTGAGAAATGCATAGAGAAACTGACAGTCAGGAAAATGCAGTTTTGATTGCGCTTTGATGGCTGGGAAGCTAAAATTTTGTGGGTGGGTGGCTGAGTGTAAGTCCATGTCCATGCCAGCTTTATTTGTCTGAGACGGGCAGAGTCAGGCTGGTTTTCATTGTCCTTTCGGGACTTTCAGAGCAGTGGGATAAATAAAGGAATGAAACGGGAAATGAATTTATAGACTTTGGTTGTCAAATGTTTCACAAAAGACCCAAATCTTGATGTTTTGTTTCATTGAATTTGTTTTGGCACAGCAAAGATAATATTGCAAACTTGTACAAAGGGAGGTGGCCTTTATGTGCCTCTGCGTATTTGTGACAGCCGGGGGATTTACTGAATCAAAGTTTCCCCTTTGGACTAAAAGCAGGTGTTGCTCTCTGCTGAATTATGAGGTACAGACACTGTGCCATGTGTTTGGGATTGGCTGGTGTAGACCAAAACAGATGCCAAAGGTTTGGGTGGGAATATCTGAATTTCTCCAGCGTTTGCTATCTAATGGTAAGACAAACGAGTCTCTTGGCAAATTAAGTTTCAGGTGAGCGCTGAGGACTTGGCACAATCTGTGGGGAGCCCAGCTCAGCCCCTGGGGCCTGTGCCCTCCAGCCCATGAGTGTGCCCGTGCTGCGGGGATTAAGTCTAAGCCAGCTGAACATGTGCTGCTTTAACCTGATCCGAGCATGGGCTCTGCCATGTTCCGGGAGAATGGGAACCACTGTGCAGGGCTGTGATGTTGTCCTCGGGCCTTCAGATCTGCTCCAGACCTGTGTGGCTGCACAGTGTTGCCCTGGTTCCTCATGGGGAGCATGGATCTCTGTCATGAGTAGCACGATCAGCCTTTGCTGAGGAGGGGACGCACGGTCTGTGGTAACCCTACTGGCTGGCACAGGTCATACTGAAATAGAAAAATGAGTTTAAGCTTAGACGTGTTTGGAGAAGAACAGTGCTAAAGCTTTCAGAAGAGAGGATGAGATGAAGTCATGGTAGTGGGAGTGCAATGAGTAAGAACTGCTGTGCTTTGGCCAAGGACTGTGGGAAGCACTAATGGAAGCTCAAACTGTTCGAGTCTGGCAGGATGTGTGCAGACATGCAGATACACAAATACAGCCGTTTTCCAGAGCTGCAGGAGAACCAGTGCTGGGGTGCAATAAGGGTGGTAAATCAAGGAGCTGAATTAGCAGGAGAGGTTCGGGGTTGATTTATACTACTGGTAGAAGTATGTTTGTATTCCTTCAGACTTGAACCACCTTGGGTAGAACTTCACACTTGTGGAACTGGGAGACACTTGTGTTTTAGGAATGAATTGTAACTTATGGAGTATTTTGGGGGTAGGAAGGAAGGCTGTTTTGTGCTTCTAGAAACGATGCCTATAGGACATGTTTCTCTGAAGTGCATCTATCACTTGATGCTTTATGTGATATGACAAAGTGCCACAGGGGTTCATCTGTCAACTGCTGTTGTAGCAGAAAGATATGAGGGGCAGGAAATGTGAACGGGCATCTTCTCGGAAACTTTGTTTAAAAGGACTGTGGCTCTGGGAGTGCACATACATTTCTATCACATACAAATGCTTTCAGCTTCAAAGAAACAAGTTTTTCACAACTTAGAAGTGTAAACAAGGCTGCATTTGTAATATGTAATACAATTTTAATGTGACTATAATGAAACTATTCATAGGCACTCAGAAGAGTGAATGTTTTCATCAATTAAGCACAGCACCATGCAGGGGATACTCAGACATAGGCCTACACGTGCAAGGTGATAACTGGATTCTTCTCACCTGGAAAAACAATCTCCCAGTTTTTCCCTTTTGTTCCCCATCCTCCATTAATCTTGTGGGGAAATTCTACAAGCTAGTTTAATTTTACCCAATTTAAAAGACAAATAATTTCACTCTGACCAGGCTCAGATCTTTTATTTATGCACAAGACTACATTCACTCTCTTGCTATTTAGGATTTAAAGTTGATGAGATGGCAGTATTTAGTGGGATATCTTTGAAACCCATTATAAAATACAAGCTGGTAAATCAAAAGAGAAAGCAAGGAAAACAACATTCAGAATCAGTTGATTCTTGAAAAATTGTTCTTAATGATCTCTCACTTTAAAAAGGAAAGTAAATGTTGAGTTCATATTCCCTCATTAAGAGAGCAGCTGTAGGAATTCACAGATTAGACACCTCAGACTCTGTCCAGCACTTAGTGTGAAGACAGAGGATCGGTACCGTCTCAGAAGCAAAATGGATTTTAAAATGTTCTGCTGTCATACAAAATCCATACAAATACATTGGTTGCTCTGAAAGTAATGCCTCCTATTTATTTCTAAGGAAATGACACAGGTACGGAGAGCACATTAATACTCTTTGATAGCTCAAACTCTCAACTACAGAACACCATTTTTCAACACAGTTACCACCATTAGCTGTGCATTATCACCAGTGATGAACAAGAGCCTGCATGCCGTGCTTGTAAAAATCCACATGGCTGTCTGAAACATGGCTGCTCTTCCGCATCACTGTCATCACTGCTGAAACACACCACACGCTGCCTCACAGTGCTCACGTCCACTGGTTGGACTTGATAAACATGCAGCAAGCATCAACGAATGTCAGTGGGTGCCACTTTTTCCACATTGGAAGAACTCAATTCCACGCCTTTGCTTCATATGCGGCAATGTGTCATCCAGGCTGGATGTGGCTCTGGACAGCGCCTGGTCTGGTTGTTGGCGACCCTGCACATAGCAGGGGGGTTGAAACGAGATGATCATTGCGGTCCTTTTCAACCCAGGCTATTCTATGATACACAATTCCATGTCAGACTGCCCCTCTGCTGCCATCTGTCACACGGCACCAAGTAACAGGATACTGGTGGGAAGGTTCAACCTGCACTGTCATCCCACCAACATCCGCCTCTGATGTCATGGGCCAACATCATAAAATGGGAGGCGTTACTTTTGGGACAGCCCTTGTATAATGAGAAACATTCAATGCAGACATGATCCTCAATTCCCATTTGGGTATTATTTTCTCCTTGATGTTGTAATTAATGCTAAAAGAATTTGTCTGAGCCATCAGGATGCTCAGAGCTTTCTGGAGGGCTGCTGGGAGCTTGGGGACTTTGCACCCCACAGAACCTGACCTCGTCCTGCTCCTGCCATCCCCATACAACACCCTGCTACCTTGCAGCACCTGGGCATGAACAACAAAGTGTGAGAGAAAAGTGGAGTGAGTGCCCAGCTTACTGAGTTGCTAAAGAGGCAAGAAAAAAATCCAGGCTTGATGCTGCTGCTGGCTTTCACTGTTGTGTCTCAGCCCTCTGGGAGTTGTACAGCAAACAGCAGTCTGTGGTACTAATCTGCTGCCTTACAGCGCTGATATACGGTCACTGCGGAGTTACACGAGACACTGTCAACTTCAGTTTTGCTCCAATTCATGATTCCTTTGTTAGTATTAGCAGGATAAATAGTTTGAAGTGAAACATCTTGAAAAAATCCCACTGTACTTGTTACTAACTGTGGCCTGAAGTCTGCATTTCTGTTCGCTTTCACGGTGATTAGTCACTGTACCACAGCAAAGAGCAGCTCAGTCTACAGCAATGCTCCTCCAGCATGCAAAAGATCTTGCCAGACACCTAATCCTCACTTTTTTCTTCTCAGTCCCTTCATTCTTATGCTCATTAAAATTAATGGGAAAGATCCCTATTGTGACTGTGGGTTTGGTTGCGCTCAAAGATCCATTGTCCATGGATACTGCTATGGCAGAGTGGTCAGCCCTGGGAGGGGAATGAGGGGCAGAAGCCTTCTGTGTTAACTCCTCTCTGGCTGAATAACAACTTTACCAATGGGCTGCAAACCATCTCATGGGATGCAGGAACAAGAGCATAGCGTGGAAGATGGAAAAGGGCAGTACCCTTCAGGAAGCTTTCCAGGGAGCTTTCATAGCATCTTCTGGGTATGCTACATGTCCTGGTTCACACTTGAGCTGAAATGCTATGGAAAACCAGGGGCAGGCAGTCACAGTGGACAATGTGGGCCTGAAGTTACATAGACACGCTTAGTCTAGGTTTAAGAAAGCGGTTCTAAGTTGGGATTGCTCCAAACACCCCAAGTATGCATGAGTCATATGCATGACTGAGATGCAGACTGTCATCTCGAGCTGTTAGTGACTGTGTGACGTGGTGCATTTTGGACTGAAATGGGAGGACGGGTAAGGAAGTGGTGCAGTCTCGTACCTGGATAATAGGCAGCACTGAGCAGCATGGCAGTGTTGTATCAGACCGCTTCTTAAGCTTTACTAAGGGGTAACTGAGGGATGGTTTGGGACAAAGATCAATAATGGCTATGGAAATCACAGAATCTGGTTTGCAGCATGGTTCTTGGATGATAAACTGATGGGTTCTGTAATGTGATTTAAGTCTGTGGGATGTCCTCCTTTCTTTAATAGGCTGTGGGCTAACTAAAAATAAGGATGTCATCAGAAGACTGTGTGTGTGCCAAGGGGGTTAAGTTGGCCTTGCAGGCATCAAGGAAGCTAAGGTAAAGTTCCAGTGGCTGTCAGAAGGCCCTAGAAAGTGAAAGGAGATGGATCCAATAGACAAAGTAGTTTACGGCATAGGTTTAAATAGGAAATGTGAAAAGAAAAAGCAAGCAGCTGATTTGGGGGACTGGAATCCTCTGGAAGGAAGCTGAAGTTGAAAGAGGATAAAAAGAAGCCAACAAATCAAAGAGATTGTACAGAAGATTGAGCGAAGTATTTTAAAACAGAATAAAAATTGGGAGGAAGAAAAAGAGCATAGAACGGGCTACCATTTAGTCAGGTGCAAATAAAAAGATGAATTGGAAGAAAACCACTTAATGATGAGAGCGCTGCATTGTTTTCACACTTGCAGAAGAGGCTTCATGTCCTTATGCAGTACAGAATTGGATGGTGTGCTGTAGTAACTCGAAGAGATGGAATGAACTTCAAGAGCTGGGGACAAGCCATGGCCAATAGCGAGCCTGCCTATACTCCACAGGGTTTTGAGCTTGTTTCGTTTTTCACTGAGTCGATGCAGAAGGAAATGAGTTTTAGTTTCGAATGTAACATACAGCACTACGTACAGCTTGAAATTCACTGCAGAGTTACTTTAGGCAACAGAATTTTATTAAGAAGGTCAGTAACGTTGCAGGTACTGACATAGCAGCTGGCAGGGATCTGGCCGCTGGTACACTGGTTCAACTAACTCAATTAAAAGGTTTAATTTAAATATCTGTTTGGAAAACATATTACATTAGCATATCTAAAAGGCATGAGGGGATTGAGGGAATTAGATTTGCCAAGCTGAAAGACAGGATGGAAAAAGTCAGCCCAACGGACAGGGGATATCTTGGAAAGCGATTATAGGAATAGCAAAAGGCTTTATTTTTTTAAATGTCAATTAGAACGGAAAACAAAGATTGTAGAGGGACATTACACCAATGGGAGAAGAGCAGAGGCCTGAAGGGTGTGTGTCAGTACAAACAGCTGAAGGCACTTGGTTTGCACAGCTTGGAGAGTGTCAGAAGAAAGACTGGAGACTCCCCAGGGGATGCATCCTATGTACACCTGTTCTTTCTCTTCCCTGAGAGTATCTGCTTTTCCATATATGTTTTTTAATTTAGCAAAGCTTTAATGACAAAACAACAAAGCTCCCTTCAGTTCTTCCACATTTGAGAGAGCTCACTGTCAGGCAGCCTGACTCTCTGGTGCAGCTAATGGGGCAGGGGAGGCCCCATTTCTTGATTGCAAACAGCAGTAAGTCAGGATGGTCTGATGCTGTCTAAGCTGCCACCAGCACACTGAAGTTATTACTAGATGAAATCTGTTGCCCATCTCTCAGCATGGACAATGTTGGTCACACTGATGTGTGATCTCAGCCCTGGGCAGCACAGGCATTCCTGGCTTCAGATGGGGGAATTCCTTTAGCGTCTGCCCATCTCATCCAGCCCCTCCAGCTGCGGTGTGGGGAACAACAGAATGCTCCTGGGCCTCATACACCAGGCACAACTGCTTGCAGCATGTTGCTCAAGACAAGCTCTTGGTCTGAACCTGCACCTCGTCCTTCTGCAAAACAAGGGAAAGCATAGGGGAGGCGGGGAGAAGGCCCAAGCACCAGGTGAACCTGCACTAAGTTCAGTGCACTGCTTTTGACATGCTTCTGAAGGATTTTTTCTGTCCAAATAAAATCACTGGTTGGGAGGGTGTGTATGTGCACACCTTTGTGACTAAAGAACAAAGGAACCCACTGCAACCAGTCTCGTGGATAGGACAGACTGACTTCTGTGTGTTAGATCTACGAAT
>PPHD01022237.1:0-12936 GCA_002909625.1 Bambusicola thoracicus | reverse complement strand
ATCACAAAGGTTTTTTTCCTGACAGTTTTTTCCCCACTATAATGGTCTGCTTTACTCCTTCTTACAGTCCAAAGTCATTTCCTTTGGCTGAATCCTGCATCATGTTAACTGCCAAAAGACATTTTACCAGGGCTTGGAGAAGCCTTTGGCCTCCTGCTGCACTCCTCCAGGTGACAGTACGGGAGAGCAGTGACCTGATGCAGTGCCACCCAGATGAGTCAGATGTGTTCCCAGTGCACCACACCTGGCTGAGACCACAGGGGATGCAGTGAGGTGTCAGCAGAGGGCATTGTAAATCAGATGAGGGATTGGACCAGACCATGCTGCTGAAGAGCCAGTGTTCTCACAGAGATGCAGCTGGCCACTGCCGCTGTAAGGTGTGAGGTGTTGTCTGGGTGAAGATGCGTTCCTTGCCCAGTATTACTTACACAGCAAATACAAGCACAGAGCAATCACAGCAAACACAGCGCTCCTCAGAAACATCATCAGGGCAAATGAAGAGCCTAGAAAGGAGAAAGCAGGCTTGTACTCATGCTGTTCATACTGTAATATCTACTGGGATGTGCAAACCTGCAAGTGGGTTTGTGGCTTCAGTGAAAATGCAACAGGCTCTGACTTCTGCAGCTCAGGAATGTGAGTGAGACATTGAAGAAAACCTGTGAAAAAAGGCTAAAAGCAGGGAGGAAGCAGGCTGTGCCCATCCTGTCACACAGTGCTGGTGCGTCCCCCAGCATGAGGATGCAGAAAGAAGAAGACAAGGAACCAGCCCAACTGTTAAGAATGTCTTCTGAAATATGAGTCACATTCCTTTTGGCTCCAAATCAAAGACATGGCACATCCTACAGCTCAAGACAGGGTCGTGTTTTATCCTCACACCATCTATTTCCCACGTGAGTCATGGTGAGCCCGAATTACTGTGTAAGTTTAACTAACCGTGTTAATTGGCCAGGCTGGGTTTTGTTACTGAGTTACACAGGGTAAAAGATGCTTTGTACACTAAACTGCATGCATTAAAAATCTACGTTGTTATAAGGTACAGATGAAATTGGTTCCTGGAAGGGTCGTATCATCAGCGATCAACAACTTTTACAGATAACCATCTGCAGCAACAGGCACATAACCTCACAGATGAACTTCTGTGGTTTTGTAGATACTTTAAATATATCTGTGCATCTTGCACTGATGTTCTGCGACTTTGCAAAGCCTTGCCGTTGCACCATAACAGCAGCTTGCACTTTGGGCTGCCAGCCCCCTCAGTCACTGCAGGTACAAGTGTGCTGCAGATGCAGCTCCAGCTCTTCCCTACCTGCACTCCCCAAACTCCGCAGGGTGGTAACAAGGTGAACGAGAAGCACCCTGCACAGTAAGATGTGCTTAGATGAGAAGACTCACACCCATCCCCTCACTAAACCCATAGATTAGAAGGAGTGACTGAAACATAAAGGTCAACAGGGACAGAAGGGTTTTCACTTGCCCCACGATGTCCCTGGAAACATGCTCACCTTTCACAGTGAGGTTGGTTCCCCTCCCTCTCTGCCAACCGGAAAGCTCTCCCAGGCCTCTCTGACACAGGTACCAGCCACCATCCTTCTCTTCCAACCCAGTAATGGTGAGACAGCTCCGGTGATTTTCCAAATCTAATGAGCTCTGGAAACGACTTCCAATGCTGCCGTTCTCAACCTGGAAACTGGACGTGAGGTGCCATGCTATGAGTCGGGGTGGGCTCTGGTCTCGTTTGTGCAGCCAGAAGAGATCTGTGAAGTTGCCTGTCAGGTTAGTGGGGAAATCACAGTCCAAGGTGACTTTACTGCCTTGAGGTGCAGAGTAGCTGAGGTCCCCAGGGGCTGCCCAGGGCTCCTGACCTGCAAAGAAAAGAAGTTTATAGGGGTGACCAGGTCCCTTGTCCACTGAACTCAATCCAACATTGCTAACGCTTCCCAGAGGCTTAGTGAAACCACTCAAAGACCAGAGAGGACCACAGATTCTCAGGGACACAAAAGTACAGTATTGAAAGAAAGTAAGAGAGCCAGACTCACCTCTAACAAGCAGGTGAATCACCTTTTTAGTTGGATTGCTGTTCCCTATCTTCACATAGCAAAGGTAAGGGCCAGTGTCATTCATGAGCACCGCTGAGATGTTGAGAAAGCTCACGCTCCTTCCAAAATCCAGAACGCCACTGAAGTGACCTTTACTGTCATACACACAGGACTGATTGGACCGGGTCATCCTGAACTGCAGGACCCTTCTGGACTCATTCCTGTGGCTCCAGAGGATCTCATAGAAGAGGTTGCTAGTGCCGTTGTACTTGTGGAAAGGACACTCCATTGACACGGGCTCCCCTACAGTCACAAGAACCACTTGACTCTTGAGAGTCTCTGAACCTAAAACAGAAAGTAAGAGCTGGAGATCTGTCCTGAGCTCCAATTCCTGCTCCTGGGCAGGGAACAGTCACACTCACTCCATTCCACACCATAGTGATTGCTTCAGGTATTGGGCAAGTGCCCCTTGGTGGGGGCCTGACAGCTGCTCTGCCACCTTCAACTCTTTGGGGGTTCACAGTGCACATGGATGCCCTGACTGAAATTCCTCGCCCTAAACCTTTCTCTATCTCCAGACAGAGCCACGGGAAGCCTGGGAATCGTCTGCATGCTCAGTGGTCCCTAAAGCCTCAGGACTGCCCAGTGACTGCGGCCTGTGCATTCCCACTCAGAAACAACAGGAAATACTGCTGAGCACAGCTTCCTACCCAACACAACGTGTGCTGCCCAGGCGGTAATGGCTCTGCAAAAGGTAAGACTTCAAGAGATGAATAAGCAACGAGGAAGCAGTAGGGAACGTTTCACCCCAAGGACTGTCACAACCTTGTGGTCTTATTTTTCTTTTTGGCTATCAGCATACTAGATCTGGTCCAACAAACGGATGCTCTCAAGCTCCAGCACATGAAGTGCCACTGGGTATTTCTGTCCGTCTCTCCATTCAGCATCCAGAAACTTCTTCAAAATACATCAGGAGCTGTTTGCTCTTTTTTACCTTAATTTCAGGAGGTTCTGAAGAGACCTGGCATAATGGGATCACGAGCAGCGCGAGGGAGTAATGGTTTCAAAGCACCGTCCACCCGAAAAAACCCACACCAGGGAAAGGGCTGAAGTGGGACAGTCCCAGTGCTTCCCACCAGGGAGAGAGAACAGAGTAGCACTTACCGCAGGACAGGAGCAGCAGGGTAAGGAAGGTGAGCAGCACATAGCAGAGGGTGAGCGCCATGCCCTGCCGGCAGCGGAGACAGGAGGCAGCCCCTTGTTTTTCACCTCACAGAGGTACCGCCCGCACAGTGCGCGCGCAGAATGGTGTGAAACAGCTCCACCGGTAACTGTCAGCATGAGCCGGCCTCGTCCTGCAGCATGGCTTTGTCCCACCGGGGTCACACTGCTGCTTGAGACCATATCCAGGGGACAGGAGGCTGCAGGCACCACCGTGCTGGGGTCTGCTCAATGGCATGGGGTCACTCCAGGCCTCTAAGGAGGAGCCCTGGTCTGTTCACAGCTATGTTCAGAAGTGGGAGAAAAGCCTGTGAGCAGGAGGCCATGGCCCCCGGGGGGCAGAGGGCAAAGCTCCATCACAATGCTTCACCATCTGCTCCAGCTTCCAAGCAACCTGCCTCTAGCAGAAGGCTGAGGCCACAGGACAGTGCACAGGGCAGGGGTGCCAATGCTGTGGCAAGGGGGCAATTTCCTTTTAATAAGAAGCTTTTTAATTACAAGGAACATACTCTCTGTGCTTGTTCTGCTTACTCCAGGGACTCTCCCGACACATGCTGCGCTCTACATCACCTCCCTGAGAGCAGAAATACCAAATGCTAGCATGGGAACCGTCCTGGTGCCTTGGAACATGGCCCAGGGGAACCCAAACAACCCTCCTGACACAATCACCCACAGGCTCTCATGTGAGTGCTCATGAGACCTATGCTGTACCACCCGAAAGGGAAAGATGAGTGCTCCATAGTTTGCTATAGCAGCTGCTGCAACCTGCAGCACAGTGAGGCATCACTTAAAACGGATGCGAGCGCTCAGATGTTTGATCTGGAAACCAAGGTCACAGGAAAACAACTGCTTTTAGGCCAGCCCAGTAGCGAGAGCTGCAGCACCTCTGAGACTACTGTTAATCAGCCTTACGCTCTGCTCTGTGGTTTTACAGTTCCTCGTGGGAAAAGTGAGATAAACAGAGCGGTGAGCACAGCTCTGCCCACACGCACCCTGATGCAACCGACATGGCTGTCAGGACCTTTCTGGGTGAGGAGGGGAGCTGTGGAGAAAGGCAATTTGTCCAAGGCACTGTGACACAGCACAGCTCTGCAGATCACTCCCTGTAACAGCATCAGTACTGGCTCACACCATTCAGGTGCTCTGCAGCCAAGCTGCGGGACAGGATTTCACCTGTGTATCTTGGCATCTCCATAGGAAAAGGGGATGATGCTACAGTGCCCCGTAAGCACTGCTGGAGAAACATCTCTATAGCAACATCTGGAAACTCAGTGGAAGATGCAGCTGCTGCACAAGCAGTGCAGATTGTTCTGTGCAACTAGATGATCGTTGTGGTCCCTTTCATCCCAGGCCGTTCTATGACTCTATGATAAGTGCTTAATGAACAAAGTGAATTCTCTCTGGTTTTATCCCAAATTTGATGCTTTAGGGACTAAAGCATAGCTATCCCTATAAGGCCTGGGGAAAATAAGGACCAGAACTGCTGCTGCATCATCCTGCTTTCTCCGTTGTACCCCTGTGGCTTCCTTTCTTCAGTCTGGCACTATCACAGCCCAGAGGAGCAGCAGGGCAAACAAAGGGACAGAATCATCCATGCTGCGAAAAGACGGAGATTCAAAGCAGCTGAGATCACACAGGTCAGGCAGCCCTCCCAAAAGGCTGTTAGCAAAGCCCCACACTACTCTTCCTCTCCCAGAATGCAGCTGCAGGAGGCTCAGGAATCTGCATGGACAGTTCCCCATTGCTGGGAAGTTTGTGATTGAAACCAGGTCAGCATCAGCTAAAATCACTGCCCCTCCCTGAGTGCCCAGGGGCATTTTGGTACCTCCCCTACTTGCAGGACAGCACCCAGCATGAGCAGCCCACACGCCTCTGAGAAGTGCTGTGTTCATCACAGTGATATACATGGGGAAAACACTGGCTTTGATTCAGCTCTCTGTGCCTGGCCGTAGCCCCCTGGACAGGGAGGGACACAGGAACTACGTGCAGAGCAGTGTGCAGAGGTCAGGGCGTAGGGCAGGAGAGCTCTACCAGAGCACATCAGCATCCTTTACCTATTTATTTATTAAAAAAATATATATATATGATGGACACATTTAACCCCTGCACAATGAGGCACAGGAGAGGAAAGCCATGTCACAGAGTTAAGCAACCTGCAGGAGGGGAGGCCAAGCAAGGGGATGGTTACTGAGCAGCAGCCAGGATCACGAGTAGTAGAATCCCCCCAGGTCCTCAGTGCACCTTTCCAGCCTTGCAGCTCTGGGTAGCTTACCAGAGGGGACTTTGCTGGTCTGTATGGAGCCACAAAAAGTCACTGGGCAATAACAGCTACCAGCAGAGCACCTCTGCTCCCGGGTCTACGGGAGGGCTCCCCTCGCTCTAATCCTGGCCTTCAGCTTCAGAGTGCAAGCATATGCAGCAGGGGAGGAGGCAAGGAGCAGGCTGTCCCGGCCTTCCCACACTTGGCAGTCAGCCTTTGCCTGACCTGAAGCGCTCACTGCTGAAGCTGCCAGCTGCACGTGGTCCAAAGCTTTGCTCCCTCTGCTATTTGAGCTGGATGCCTGGTGCTGACTGCTGACGTTGGTCAGCCCTGGCAGTTTCTCTGTTGTGACACTGGGTGAGAGTTCACGGCCAAAACACCCAGAATGACTCAGCTGAGATTTAACTCCTTCCCCTTGTGACCTGGGCAAGTTCTTGGAACAGGAACAGCAAGAAACAGGGCTCATGGATTTTTCCTACTCTGATTTAAGGAAACTAAGTTAAAGGACATAGGTGTTTCACAAAGCACAATAGTTTTCTCCAAATCAGAATGCTCATCCCAGCTCCTAAGCCAAAGCATTTCCAGCACCACACACCAGCAGGTGTGGCTTGTGATGCTGCAGCTCAGAGTGCTGCTGAAAGGCCATGGCAGGGACCTCAGCTTTGCTCAGTGTGACTGGGCAGCTCCCAGCCCCCTGCTGTACTAGTGAGGCCCCTGGAGCCAGGGCAATCATACAGATCTCATTCTCTGCTTACAGCCAAACGCCAGGAGGTGGTGAGCCTGTAGCTCACTGCACTGTAGCACTACAGCTATCTGCTATGAACCCTTACTGGGGAAGCTGGGGAAACACTACCCTGAACTAGCAGGCAAGAACCAGGCACCCATCTCATCTCCACAGGAGCTGGTGGTGCAGGCATGGCTCCCCTTCACACACCACCCATGGGACAGCCCTGCTCCACATCACAGCCCTCTGCACAGCTTCACGGCTGTAACAGGTCAACTCAGGTAGCACGCAGGAAGAAGCAGCAGCCAGAGCTGCTGTGCAGAACTCCTGAGGTTAGCTGTGTCTCAGAAGAGCACAAAGCAACACCGGGTGAGGATGGGGCAGCTCAGGACACCATCTACTCCCAGGTACCTCAGTTGTGACATTTGAAAGGGGCAGCACCTTCAAACACTGCTGCCAAATTAAGTGCCTCCATCTGGACATCTTCACAACTCCAGGCAAGGCTCAGAACTTGCTCAGTGTTCAGCAGTTTACAGATTGATTCTGACATGAAAACCCAGGGGTAAACTGTTTGAAAGTGTCACACTTTCACTGCTGTGCCATAAAGAACGGGGAACGATCCGAGATAAGTACCAGAAACTTCTAAAGACAGCACGCAGGCAGTAGTAATGAGACTTGTTCTGCTGCCATGACTGTAAATAGAACGCAGCCCTGACCACCACTCGATGCTAACGACCTTGAGAACATTGCATAACACACTAAGCAGGATCAGCAACACATCCCAGTCACACCGCCAGACAGGTCACACCTTCCCAGCTCGTCAGAACAGCTCCTCAGGAAGAGGTCAGCAGTGCAAAAAGAACACTCCTGAAGCACTGCAGGACATCTCCAGTTACCTTCCCAGCCTCCGCTCTGTCTGCAGCACTGCCAACCCCATCTCAGCTGTGCCATCTGCTTTCACTTTCGCCAAGGCACACGGGTACAGTTCTTGCTGGGCTGCAGCTCCTGTGCAGGAGTTATGCAAACATGTGCCTTGCCCTGCAACTGGGTAACAGGGGTAATATTCAGCTAGCTCGATTTCAGCCTTCATGTTAAATAAGGAACGTGCACAGGCAGTACTTCCAAATAAGCTCCTTTATTTCTCCACGATAAATAGAGCACTGATTTCCACAGTCTCAACCGTTCTTTTCCTTCCCTACCAGTCCAGAAGTGAAGGACCACCAGAGGGCTCCTCTCCCATCCTGCTCCCTCAGCTCAGCATCTGTCCGTCCATCCGTCCTTCACTCCCTGCAGGCAGCACTGCTCTACACCAGCTCTTCTCCTTCCTATATGGGGGCAGATCCTTCACAGGAGAGAAGAAACACCTTCGGGGAGAAAGCACAAGGTCAGCAGCAGCAATTAGTAAATGCTCACACACATAAGTAGATCAGCCTAAGCCCGAGACACAATCACGGACATCTCCTAATAACCAACGCAGCGGGAATGGGGAAGCTGTGTGCTAACAGCAGCACGGCTCTCGGGGCAACGAGAGGAGAGCACCTGGAATTTACCCACAGCCGTGTGACCCCCAAGGCACAGTGAGGGCGATTCCCTGCCCTTCCCAGCGCCCTTCAGCACTCCAGGACACAGGAAGGGCACTCACAGGGGCAGAACGACGACCAAAGGTAACACACAGGAGGCTGCTCAGTAACCTTTCCGCCCTCCCGCTGGGGTCAGTGCGCGCTCACCGTTGCTATACTTGCACTGCTTCAGGGCCTCGTTGAAGCCCTCGCACAAGGTCAGGTCCCGCTGGTTGGTGGCGCACTCCAGGAACTGCTTCATCTCGTAGTGGCACGGCCCGTACGGGGACTGCGGCTGCACAGCGGGCGGCTGCCCGGGCTCCTGCGGGCGGGGTGCAGTGCGGTGAGCCGCAGCTCCGGGCACGCGGCTTTCAGGCCGTCCCGCAGCGGCGCGGCCCCGCACAAGGGCGGCACGAGGTCAGCCCGCCGGCCCGGCTCCTACCTGCGCGGGCACCGCCGCTCGGGGCGGTTCGGAGGAGCCGCCGAAGGCTCCGGTGAGGGCGCTGCCCACGACGTGCCCCACGGCGGAGCCCACGGCCACGCCCGCCGCCGTGCTCGCCATCTGCGCCATCAGCCCGGGCTGCGCTGGCTGCGCCGCCGGCACCGGGGCCGCGCTGCGGAACAGAGCGGAGTCAGAGAGCCGCTGCGGACACGAACGGATGCGGGCAGTCCGTCCCTCCCTCCCTCCCGCTCCAGCCCTACCTGGCGGGTGCCGGCGGCGCCGCGGGCCGCGATACGCTCCTACCTCCGCGCGCCATCCCTACAGCGTTCTTCCCACCAGCCCACGCGCGCCGCCTTAAGAACGGCTCCCGCTCCCACGTGACTCCCCGCGCACGCTCACCGCCGCCGACCGAAGCCGCCCGCCCCGCGCAGCGCCGGCGCTCGCCGCACCCGCCCGGCCCGCCAGGGGGCGCTGCTGCTCTCGGGCACCGTGGCGCCCCCTAGCGGACAGGGCGGGAGCTGCAGGCGCTGCCGTCGTCCCGGCCTCACCGCGGGGCCGCCCGTATTCTCTGTCCCCCCTGGACGGCACACCGCATCCCTGCCGCACAGCCACACGGCTCAACCCCGACGTGCTTCAGCTGCCCCTGAGGGAAAGGCCCCTTGAGGTGTAGCCAAGCCTTCGGTGGTAACGGGAGGCCCGGCAGCAGAGGAGAGATCTGTGTGATGGCATCTGCCTCCGCAGTCACTGACCACAGCTCCACCTGCTCCGTGACCGCGTTTGACTTTGCAGGAGCAGAGCATGAAGGGGCTTGTTGGGAACGGGCAGCGGAGCCGGGCTGTGCTGCGGGAGAGGCGGGGGGCGGAGGAGAGGTGGATAATGAAGGGCTTGGAAAGGCGAGGGGAGCGGTCTGCAAGTGGGGCAGAGAGAAAGGAGCCCGGGAGGAGCGTGGGGAGCAGTGATGTGGTCTCAGCCACTGCCCAGAACAACCATTTTCACAGCAGCCCTCTGGATACAAACCGGCAGATCAAGGAAAGCTCTGAAGGTGTGGGCATTGCTGGGAGGAGGGAACACACGGAGACACCCAAAGCGAGCCCTCAGATGGCGGGCAGACGGGCTGGCAGGTGCCGCCTTTACCTTCAAACCCATTTCCCGGTCGTCACGCCCCGCCTGGCAGCACAGCTGGGCTCCCGTTGTCTCTGCAGCTCCACCGCTGCTGCCGGGCCTGGAGGTCTGCTGCACCTTCGGATGCTCCTTCTGCCCTGTGAGGGAAAGAAGTTCCCCAAATTGACATAGATCCCAAAGCTGTCCGGGGAAAAAAACACCTCAGCTATGTTACGGCTCCGGGGCTGCGTTCGTACATTCTGCAACTTCACAAAAAGCAGCTCCTCGGGCTGGTTCACTGACCGGCAGGAATTAGGGAGCCCGGCCGCTGCAGGGCTGGTAATTAGCTGCTCTGAAAGTGTTTTTGTAGAATCAAGTTTCCAGCAGGAGGGGAAGGGAGAAGTGTTTGTAACGCAAACCACCCCTGCGCTGCAGGAGCGGGGCAGACGGCTTGCAGGGGGAGGGACGCAGCTCCCACGCTTCTGAGCAAAGGGATTTTGCCTGAAAATGACTTTTCTCTCCTCTTCTGCGCAGAGAGCACCCCAAAATCCTTCCTCCTGTAGCGTCAAGAAGACCTCTTCCCCTGGCAGTGGTGCTGTGCTCCAAGCAGAGCACAACACGTCTCATCCCGGTGAGAGCGGCGGCATTTTGCGTTCAGCATTTCCCTGTCCTTCTCCCACTGACAGCAGAGAGGGGCAGACAGCTGTCAAAGTGGCAACATGTAGTCAAAAAGCCACGGGCAAGGCAGCAGCGCACCTATCCGGCCCCGGCCCCGTTTCACAAGGAGGCCCTTTCATCCTGCAGCCCCCCTCCTGTCCCTCTGGGCAGCCCCGTGCCTGCTGCTGAGGGGGAGCGGAGGTCCTGAAGGCCTGAGAAGAAAGGGCATGTGCTGGGGGGATGAGGGGACTGCGGGGGCGTAGGGAATGCGAGACATCCAGCCATAGGAAATCAAGGTTTGTTGGTCCCACCACACACAAAGCAGCTCGCTGAAGGCGCCCGGCCTTCGAGCCGAGGGCATCTCTGTAAGCTGCGTCTCCGGGACCCTTTGATTTGGTTAATTAGACACAAAGTTGTTCTGTGCTGTGGGAGGAAGGTATGCGCCGAGGAGCCCGGCTACCGCCGCTGTGCTAATGAGGTAATTTAGCGTGGCTGTCTGAGACGGCTCTGTGTGCACAGCCCACAGACAGCAGCACCACCACTGTGTGTGCACAGCCCACAGACAGCACCACCATTCTGTATGCACAGCCCACAGACAGCAGCACCACTGCTGTGTTTGCTCCTGCTGCAGCAGCCAGCAGCACCGGCACTGCACCGCGTTGCCCCACACAGAGCCCGGGTGTACAGCATGGCTCTGTCTGCCATCTCCCCAGCAGAGACCAAAGTTCCTCGTGCCTCTCTTTTTCAGTCCAAACGTGACCTTGTTTCATAGCCTTGTTTCTGCCTCTTCTGCTCCGTGAGATTCCTCCTCACATAATAATCCAAGTGTTGGGGCTTGCCTACGCTTCGAGTTCATTTTGGATTAGGGGACCTATAAATCTGAAAGACAGCAGTTAATTTCTGAGTGGTTCTGGAGCCATTTACCCCCAACCAATTCTTTCTGAGTAACTCAGACCGGGCTGCACGTCCCCTCCAATTAGCAGCAGGATCGGTGAGATGAGGTCTGTAAAAAGTGGGTCTATTTTTCCAACTGCTCTCCTGGTCTAAAAGCAGATCATAATCTCTGTTTGCAGAGCCTGCCTCATTTAAATCCTCACACTGTCACCGCCGAAATGTTGCTGCAGAGACCTCGGAATTCCCCGAGCATTTGATTTCAAGGGGTTATTTCACAGGTAAGGAATGCAGCCCTCTGCCTCCATCACACATCTCCTTCCCCCTCCAGGGGCCGGCCAGCCGCTCTCCTCGCCAGGCTGCAGCCCTGCTGAGGGGCTCAGTGCCACCCGCAGCTCCCAGGAAGCCTCACCGAGGCACTGCATGCAGCCCTTCCATCCCTGCCACATGTCACAGTGCACCGATGGCCACCTGGAGATGCCTGCAGAGCCTCCCCAGCTACACGTCTGCGCTTGGAGTGCCCCAATTACTGCGTGCATGGGCAGATCTGGGCAGTGCTATGGGTGTACCCGCATTCACCTTATCTGGGTTAACGGCGAGCGGCACAGGATGGGAGCTCGGGGATCTGGGCAAACTATTCAAAGCAAAAGAAAGCGTCTGATGGATTAGCCAATGTTTGTGTTTGCGGATGGTCCCAAGAAAAAGCAACGAAACCTCCAGTCCTCACCAGCGTGTTTGTTACTCAGAATTACTCCATGAATCACTTCTGACTGAGTACATACTGCAGTTTCTCATGTCCTGTTTGTGTTTTCATCCTTGAGCCCTGGCTGGCCCTAATTTTGCCTGTGCTGAGTGGTTGAGTTCAGTCTCCCAAGTCCATACAGAGCATCACTCTTTCATCCTGTGAAGTTCTTTGCAAACAGAACTTGCAACCAACAAAACCAAACCAAGCAAGCTGCCGCCATTCCAAGTAATTCACTGATTCTTCATGAGCAAATGGGCACATTTCTGCAGTACTCACTGCCGGCCCCTCCAAGGCCCCCCGAAGCGGTGCTGTCAGAGGGAGGTGACGCTCGGCGGCACACACTGCAGCTCTAGAGCTGATGTTTTCTCCTCAGAGATGGGAAAGGGAGGAATTAAGAAGCGAAGTGTCCAAGCGGAGGAGCAGCAGATGGGACTGCACGGGAAGCAAAGGCAGCGCTACAGAGCGCAGTTTCATCTTTCAAGCCTTGTGCTCCCAAGATCTACATGCCATTTCTTGGATGTGGTTTGCCCCGAGGGCAATCTCAACAGCTGTGAAGTTTCGACAGATGAGCGGCGTAGTTTTCAATAAATTTCACAAAGCAACTCAATGATTTTAACTCATTCGTGTATGTCCACTGTTGGTATTAAGGCTCTTCCTGATGCGGATCCATGAATGTCACAAGTGTTTCCCACCTGAACCCCAGCGCCTGGCTGCTGGAGCACATCTGACCTCTAGCAAGACTGCTCTGCTCCCTGTTTTTGGAGAGCTTTTCCCCATCAAAAGAGGCTTCTCTCAGCCACACCCATGCACTGTGAGAGGTGTAAGTCCATTTCAGCATTTATCTGTCCCATCTAATGTCCCTGTGAGCTGCTTGTGGAGAAAGGTACCAAGCATGGAAGATGGATTCATTTTCCCTGGGGGAAAATGAACTGCTGAGTGGTGAACACCTTACCTCGTAGGAGGGATTCCCCTCATCCCTTGATGTGGAAAGAGGAGGCACGTATTGAACCCAGACAAAGAAGGGCCTGTGTGTCCCAAAAACCATCAGTTAGTCCTAGTGAAGTGACCTCTTCCAAAACATCTCCAGCATGCACTCAGATCATAAGGACAACAGTGTGAGCAATGTGAATTTACTGCTAAGTACAAGGCAAGACGGCAAACCCGAGACCTGTTTTGTTTCCTTCAATGCAGCAGAGAACCCACAAGCATACAACAGAATAGTCACAGCATGTTTGATTTGTGTGTAGCTAAAGGAGCTGAGTAATAAGGCTGCAGTGTGCTGCCCTTTATCCTGATGGGA
>PPHD01022236.1:0-12936 GCA_002909625.1 Bambusicola thoracicus | reverse complement strand
TTTCCTTTTTCCTTTATCCATTTTCACTTTTTTCTTCTCTACCCTCCTTTGGACTCTCTCTGTCCTGAACTGGGGAGGCTCTGGCTGTTTCTCCCCATACCCCCAGTACATCTGATATCAACAGACCTTAATCCTGGACTACTTGGAGTCTGTGCTGCCTGGTGCCTAAAACATTTGAGGCATAGTGGCTGTGGGATGCACCAGAGTCCAGTGGCCATGGACCACACAGGTGAAGTTCTCAGAGAATAAAGCAGGAGGGAGCTGGCAGGGCATTTCTGATCACAGTGCATGGTGCATGCATGCAGATGCAATCAGGAATACTCTCAGAATGACCATACAGCTCTGTTTGCTTCCTCTCATGAGCTCTGGAGGAGACTCCAGAGAATTGTTTCTTGTTCATTCACTGAAGTCTAGAGAGGTTATGACACGCTTATAGAACCCACAACATGCACACACTATACCCAACACAACGCTAACTGGTAATTGAAAGCAGGAAAGGTCAACATTTATTGCAGAGAAAATTTGAGTGTCAAGGTAAACCATTGCACTCAGAAATGTTTATGACAGTTGCAGTTGCATAAAGAAAGAGAACCTGTGGTTGCAGCAGAGGCCCCTGGCACGATCTGGAAAGTCTACACCGTGCAAGCAAGGTAGCCAATGTTTCCACGAGGCCAGCTCAGGAGAAATAAGCAAGATTGCACAACGACCCAGTGCAGGACTTTACCTCACACTCACCCTGCCTGCAAATAGCAGCTCTTAATTGCTGCTATTGAACTCAGGCCAGCTTCAGCCTTTGTTGCCTTTCTTCTCCTTGAAGCACTTGCATGTGGCTCACTAATAGCTTGCTCCTTTCCCCAAATCAAAGGGTTATTTGCAGCAGGGAGGAATTCACTTGGCAACAAAATTGTGCCCCATTAGAAATGCCTTTTACCTTTCCTGGGCAGAACAAAGTTGGCATGTGAAAGACCAAGGCTATACAGTCAGAACTAACAATAGGGTCTGGTCACCGTGGATTAGGGGTCAGCAGCCCTGAAGCTAACTCCTCTTTCTGCTGTTTGACTTGCCCTATGATTTTGGCTTAGAAACTTCTTCCTATGCCTCAGAGAGGTGTCTTTCTAGTATGTAAATCCTTTAGGATAGTGATTACCTCCGCAGTGCATGCACTAAGCTAAGGGAAGGAACTTGGCCCGTGGGTGGTTCTGCAGGAAGGGCCGTGGCCCTCAAACAGCATAAGAGAAACAAAAGGTCTGGAAGGCTTTTCTACCTTGTTCATGCACCTCGTCCTGATCTACAATTGGCTTTCTTGGAGAAATTCTGGCAGATATGTATGGCCATCCCCAAATCCTCCAGCAACAGAAATTTCACATTTGAATTGAATCACAAAGTCGTGGAGTCACAGAATCACAGAATTGTAGAATGGTTTGAGTTGGAAAGGACCCTTAAAGGCCATCTGGTCCCACTCTCTGCAATGACCAGGGACACCCACAGCTCCATCAGTGCTCAGAGCCCCATCCAGCCTGACCTGAGTGTCTCCAGGGATGGGGCACCACCATCTCTATGGGCAACCTGTGCCATTGGCTCACTATCCTTATCTTAAACAAACTTTTTCCTTATATCCAATCCAAATCTCCTCTCTTTTAATTTGAAATCATTTCCCCATGTCCTGTCGCAGCAGTCTCTGCTGAAGTCTGTCTTCCAGCTACTGGGACAAGAAGTGATGGCCTCAAGCTGCACCACAGGAGGGTCACATTGGCTATTAGGAGACATTTCTTCCCCAAAAGAGCAATCAGGTATTGGAACAGACTGCCCAGGGAAGTGATGGGGTCACTGTCCCTGCAGATTGAAGATGTAGCACTTGGGGAAACGGTCAGTGAACAGAGTGGGGATGGGTTGGGATTGAGCTTAGGGATTCTAGAGGTCTTTTCCAACCTCGGTGATTCTATGATGGAGACATCTCCCAGATCTGTGAAGTACTTCTAATCTCCTAAAACAGAGTAATTATCACAAAGCAATGACCAGTCACACCATAATGGGAACATTTCTCCAGATCCCCCCATCTCAACGTAGAGCCTGCAGCCAGGGTTCTGTGCCTCCTGCCTTCCCCAAAAGGAGGCCTGACCCTTTGCACCTCCATCCTCTAGGGACAACGCTGCTACACGCAGCCTAGCACAAACTGCTCAGCAAAAATCACTGAAGCAACAGCAGCTGGAAGCCGGCCGTGATTTACTGCCGGAGCCATTCCTGGTGCTTGCAGCGTGTTGTGCTGTTACGCAGACCAGAAGATGTGGATTTATGTCTTCTCTGCAGAGAACAAGTGCAGTCATAGCATGCCTCTGCTTTCCCGCTGCTCAAATTACTGCTGTAACAAGAGCTGTTATTTATAAGCAACACGCAGCCCTCTGGCTCAGTGTGCTGTGGATTTATGTCTGGAGGGTGAGCTCCTCTGTGGATTCTCTGGTGACTAATAAGGGGCATGTTTACATTGCAGCCTTTCCTTCGAGGGTACCCTGCCTCCATCTGGCTGCTTATCTTCACAAGTTTTTGGGATCTCTTCCTCCTTCTCTAGCCTTATTGGCAGTGGTTAATAAGTAAGGGGACTATTAGGGAATACAGACGTAAATAGAAAGGCCCTCTCTGTGCATGCAGACTCTCGTGTGGTAGGAACTCATCCTTGCACGCGGATGCATTTGCTCCCCACCATTTACACTTCAGTGTCAATACAGGAGATAGAGCAAAGCATCCTCAAAGCAGTGAGAGCTGCAGGAAGGAAGTAGCTCCTTCCCACTGCTAACCATGCCTTACATTTCCTCCTTCTCCTCATTGGCCTGTGGCTCCTTTCCTTATGATCTGTGCGTGGTCTGTTCTATCTGCAACAAAAGACCTGTGTACACCTCTGGTCCTGAATTATAAACGGGGGCAGGGACCAAGTTTGCACCTGAACCAGTGTGGCAGGACCAGAGGTGTACATGACTGGACATTTCCAGAGGGAAATGAGGACCCAATAGATTTGGGGGTCATGGGTATGCATGGGAGGACCCAAATGTATTGGGTCCTCATTTCCCTCTGGAAATGTCCAGTCATGAGGCAGAAACACCCTCAGAAAGTGAGCAGGTCTGAACACGAGAGGCTCCCATTGACTAAAAGCAGTTGGTCCCAATGCTCTCAAGACATCTGCTTTGACAAGGCAGCGATTTTCACCAGAGCAAAAATTTCCACTGACACACAAAAAAATTTGATGGCTTTTAAGTTTCCATTGAGAAATCGTAGGTTTAAAAGAAGCTGACTTTTTCACTGTTGCTGAAAGTTTTAGCTTTCTTCCCCCTAACATTTTTCTGTTTGCCAAAAAAACGGGAAAGGTTTGTTTTTCTTTTTTTCACCAAAACCTCTCCAACACTTCAAGTTTTGACATAAGCTAAATATTTTGATGAAAACTAGAATTCTTTGCTTTTAAGGGCATTCATGGAATAAAAGACATGTCCTAACTGGCTCAACGGCTCTGTAAGGAAGGTTTATCTTATATCATCACCATTCTGATCAAAAGCACATTTCCAGAATGTGCCTCCTTAACGTGTTTAACATGCCAGTAACAACAAAGCAGAGCCTCTTCATTGAAATGAATGTCTTTGCTTCCGCTAGGTTGCAAGTCACCAACTGGGTGCTTTCAATTCAAATTAAACAAAAAAACCCAATAAACTCTGTCACTTCAGGCACGTTCGGAATACAAAAAGATTTTGAAGGTTTTTGATGGGGAGAACATTTAATCACAGAATCAGAGAACCACAGAATGGCTTGGGTTGGAAGGGACCTCAAGGATCACGAAGCTCCAATCCCCCCCCACTGCATGCAGGGCCACCAACCTCCACAGTTAATACCAGGCCAGGCTGCCCAGGGCTCCATACAGCCTGGCCTTGAACACCTCCAGGGACAGGGAAAAAATGACTCGATTTCTTTTTTTTCTTAATAAGTATGCCACCTTCTTTGCAAGTTGCTGCCTTTAAATCAAGGCTTGATGTCTTTCCAAAATACACGATAAACAAAGCTACGGAAAAGATGTAGCATCATCTGTGCTATGATAAGGTCATCCCATCTGGCCTTAATCTACGGGGACAATGGGTGAAACGTTTGTGTGTCCATTAAAAGGTTAGTAAATAAACAAATGGAACATGCCTAAATAAAAAGAGAGGCACTTGGAACGATCACTTGGCTCACTACCAGGTACTCAAATTATGAATTTTGCAGGGTTTCATCTGGGAATCTCGAGGAACCTTGCAAATCTAATTCAGAGCAATAGTTCACTTTGAAGATAACAGAAGGGTCTGCCCACGGGCGAGAAGTGATGTCCACCTCTAAATCTACAGTGTTATTCACTCAGCTGCAAACCCCAATCCTTTGGGTCTTTGGGTGAAAGTGGTCTTGGGCCACAGCTAATCCTGGTGATACCTGCCAAGGGCAATGAGCCAGAAAACCTGCCTCACCAGCACTGAGTTATCATTTGAGTCTGTGCAAACTGGAAATAGAAGACAACTTTCCAACCCAGACTTTGCAAGATATACAATAATATATATACACGCAGAATAACAACCCAAACCAATCTGTCATTATTTTGATTATAGGACCAGTGCTGCAACCAGCCCAGGGCAAGTGCTTTGCTATGGTATAACCCATTTGGTGTAGTTAAGTTGGAGAGGCAACTTGAAACCCAGAAACCAGAAACTTCCCTGTCCTTTTGAGAAGAGAACGGAGACCTGGAGAGGTGGGTGTCCACTCAAAGGCATTCTCAGTGTCTTAAGGCAGATACAGGTCTTGGGTCCTTGCAACCCACTGCAGTGCATTGTAATGCAGAAGATGCTCCTTCAACGCAGGGAGTTTCTTCAGAATTTAAACCAGAAGCCTCTGTCTCCCTGTTCCTTCTTTCCCTATACTTCCCTGCTATTGTATAACCAAATTTATCATCTTTGATAAAGGACCCAAATCCATCAGAAACCCTGGTGTGTCTCAAGTTCTGTATCTGGGGCCACAGGAGAGAGGGAATAGAAATGCAAGCATCTGCTGGGGGAATCCTGCTAAGGAGAGATGCTTCTGGAAAGAAGGGGGTAATTTGTGGAGGGACGGTAAGAATCGAAGCCACGTTTTCTTGACGTCTAATTCCAGACAGCAGCACCCTTAGGAAGAGTAAATCAAGGGCTGGAAAACAATAGCACCTTGTATGTTAGGAATGTGAGTGGTGATGAGGTGAGGGGGGAGACAGCTCTTTGCCCATGTGGTAATGTATTTTTTGCTGAGTGTTGCTAGATTTTGGGTCTGTGGGCTCCCTCCATCTGTTTGTGAGCCACCCTTTTCTCCTGGACGCATTCTTTCCTTACTATCATCATGCTCCCGGCGCTGGAGTGACCACAGCCCAGCTCGGGTATCGCTATAAATACACAGCAGTGAGACATCCCCCACGCCTCTCCCTTTTCGTGTTGCCGTCGGATCGGACTGGAAGGCACCATCGTGATAGGAAGAGTCTGAGCAGAATGGTTTGTGGGAAGGATGTGATTGACCTCACCAGCCGGCCGGGTCCCATGGGACAATTTGTGACAGCTCTTGAGTCTGGGCCAAGCTATGAAGGTGATGGTCTTTGACAAGGGAGCAGCTAATCCCCCCCCTCCCCCCCCAAGCTCTCCTTCTCTCATCTGGATCACAACTGGATGATGCTCATACCCTGCTCCGAAAATCTTAGAGGCTAAATGTTAGCACAGACTACCTCAAGTAGGAGCTGATGAACGAGAGAAAGGAACATTTCCTGGTGTGTTAATCTGAATTGCTTTATTAGCTCAGCTAATTTGCTCTGTCCTTACGCCGTTTGCTTCCAACAGGAGATCCAGAGTAAAGACCGGGGCTGGATGAATGAAAAATACCATTGGTGCGTGTGAGTGCAGGAGTTTGAAAACTGAACTTTTGTTTTTTCTCCAGTAAAAATTTCCAGCGAAATGTTTCAGGTTTCTCGTAAAATAACAGCTATGTCACACATCAAAAACTGTTTAGGAGGGAAAAAAAAGAAAAGAGAAAAAAAGCAGCCTTTGGAATAAAGAATGTGGTGTTTCAACACATTCAAATTAAAAATTCTTGCTGAAAACAAGGAAAAATATATATACTGAAAGATTCTAGTTTTTGGGTGTATTCGTGTCTTTTCTTCTCATTTAAACGTTATCGTGTTGCCCAGAAATAAAAGGAAGAATTATTCTTGCATTTTCTCTTTGGTCAAAAGGTCATTTTTAAAGCAATTGTAAAGAAATATCAACATTAAAAAAAACATTAAATCGGCTTCAGAGAACATATATTTTAAAATATAATTCTACCATTAAACTTAAAGGCAGCCCAGTATTAATAGTGGCAGTGATCCAAATACCAGGAATTAATCTGAAAATACATTAGTAAATGCTTTAAAATAATGAATATTTGGGGGTACGTGTTCATTTATACAAATCCTAGGATGTATTTATATTTGTATCCGAATATACGTGCCCTTTGTTAATGGCTAATTGACTGAGTGGAATTCATGAAATAAACTGTTCATCAGCAGTGTGACCTGAACCCAGCCAAGATGTCGGGCAGATGCTTAACTTTAACCAACATCTCTGCTGTACGTGGGCGATTCACAGACTTCTGAGTGAGCGCATGTTTTCTTGACCCGAAGCTGTCCTTTCCTTTTCGTGCCTGGAACGATCACGATGCTACCGGTGGGCTCCCAATGAGCACTGTCAGACTTGGGGAGAAAATTCAGCGCGGGTGAGAGGCCAAGGACTAAATGTGCCAGAGGGATGAATGATTTCTGCGCTGATCATTCCAGGGAAGGGGTAGATGCTTTCCGCTGGGAGGTCTTGCTCCTTGACCATCAGTGTCTGCCCATCCATCCTGTGCCAGGACCATGGGGACCTTTAGGCAGGGACCTTACTCAGGGACATCCAATTGCCTTCTGATTCCTCAGGTATCTGGATACAGAATTTCTGCTGCATGGAACTCAGAGATGTACAGGTTATTTTGAACAGTTACCACAAGATCCTGCTCTTCTCTCACCTTCTTTCCTTGGTGTATGTTGGCTACAGCCTTCTGTCTTGGAAGGATGTTTGGATAACCAGATTGAACTCCTCAACTCATGTTCTTTCACCGATGAAAGCAGCATCAGAGCCTTATTTCCACTTCACAGTCTCTCTGTCATCTGCCCCACTGATTTAGAAATGCTCTGGCATAATTACCAAGCAGTCTTCCCAACAAGGCCTTTGGTGAGTCTCCCTCTATGGAATGGCAGCTCACAGAGGAGACGCGCTGACCTGCAAACATTTGGGAAGATGTTGACCCTGCATTTGAGAACGTGCAGCTTCAGGCTTGAACTGTTCATTTCAGTGAGGTTATTCCCAAATGGAAAGGTCAAACACACACTTCAAGATTTTCCAGCATCGCAACCAAAGTGAAAATGCTGTTGCTGCTTGGAAACCACCTAGCACCTGTATTTTCTTATCCAGCTCTGAGGAGAAAATCTGGAAATGTTTTTCTTTCTGCATACTTTTTTCTCTCTCTCTCTTTTTTTTTTTTTTTTTTTTTTGTCCTACAGGAAAGAGTTGTGGAGAAGCACCACATTGCAAAGTATGGGGACAGGAAGTGCTTCAAGCTCAGTCATTGCTTGGAAAGGCATTCAGACTTTTCTTTTTTTGCTCAGGACATTTCCAAAATACAGTCCAGAGAAGAGAGACAGATGTTACCCACCTTTCCAGAGACTGGTGTGAGCTCAGTGCCTGTCAAGCCCCCTGTCTGAACGCTCTGTGTTTATTTAGAAGGAAAAGCATCATAGAACTCCATAGCCAACTAAAGGGACGAGGAGAACTGCAGTTTGGTGGAAATTATCTCCATGAGAAAAGAGAACATTTTCTACTTGAATCGCAATAATTCACTGAAACCACGACCCTGAAGAGTGTGCCACCTCGCCACCATGACTATAGCACCAATATCCATGGGAAGGCACATAGAGAGGTGCACAATGTGATGTGAAGCCATTTCCCTGCATTAGGAAAAGCCCATGACCTGGAGCTGCACATCTGCATTTCCTGGTAAACACAGCCCAGGATGGGAAGTCCTCTCTGTCCTTCACCCAGGCTTGTTGCCTTTCCTCCCAGCCAAAGATCTTGGGAATGGATTTCTCTCTCTCATATGTCATGGAGATCCCCATCCAACATAGTATATAGAAGAACTCTTGCTGTTTCCATACCACCCTCCAGTCAAGCCTGTGATTTGCTTAACCTCCAGGAACAATCATGTTCTGGAGAGGTACAGCAATATCCTAGTAGACAATGCATGAGGGTTTATTGCTTTGGATAGAGATCAGTAACATTTTCAACCTGCTTTGCCCCTTTTAACTCTGTGCTTAAGTTATTCTGTATTATTTATAGGCAGGTAGGTTTGCACATTCATAAAACGTTCAGTTTCCTGTTATGTCTAGAGAGCTGGTAGGAGGTATGGCAAATATATTCGAAGCAGCTCAAATCCCCTATGTGGTTTCCATTGAGTGAAATATTCATCACTTCCTGTCCTAAACTCAGTGAAGCACTGCCAATATTTTAACAAGAGGATCCCACAGAAATGTATCCTTTTCTCCTTATACCTGTACCTATGCCTTCCTTTCTTTCCTTCCTTCCATTGATCCACCCATCCACCCATTCGTCCACCCATCTACCCATCCATCCATCCATCTCTGGAAGGGATTGTCAGCAGTTACCCCCACTAAAACTAGGAAAGCCACGTCATTCAAGAGAAGCCCACTCTATGCTCACACGCTTGCAGGTGGAAGAACATAAAAAGGCAGCACCTCTGCCACCTCTCTGCAAGGGAATCTGTGCAAGACCCTCACTGTTTTTGTGCACTTGTTAAAACTGCAGAGAAGCATCGCTGACAAACTCAAGATAGATGCCATTGAGAGGTAACAAAAGGTCCAGGAGCTGCGAGTTGGCCCAGATAACCTATGGCACATTGAGAAAGTCATCACTGGAGCAGTCAGGAATAGATGCTGGTTTTCCCAAGTTTCTGCAGTGCCTAACCTGTTGGGCTGCATGGCCTCCTGTGACACTCACTGAAACTGAATCCCTCTCGAGCTATTTTCTCTGCTCAGTGTGGGAAAATTCCGTACCATAATGACGGTTAATAATAGAAAGCTCTTATTTTATTTGAAAGTTTGCCGAAGAGCAGCAGAACCATTTCCGACCCTCTTTTCTGAGAATATGATTCCCTCAATCATGTATTATTATTCTGGAGGGGGAGGCCCTGGAGGATCAGGAGGAGGGGGGGCACAAGCCTTCTGCAATGAATGGCCGGGCTTCTGAAATAAATGATTGTCACCTCCTTGTTCATATGCATGAATCAGCGGCGCCTGTGCAGATGCGGATGGGAGCCAACACACCCCGAGCACCATCCCTTGCAGAGCTCCGAGCTGCTTAAATTTAATTTAGCTTCCCTTTCCTCGCGCAGTTGAACTAAGAAGCCACAAAAGAGGCAGAGAGGAAATCAAATCTGGAAAATGTGCATTCATCTTGAAAGGCATCGGGAACGTGTTGACAATACAATAAAACTTGCATGTGAAAAAGCAACGCTGATAGACCTCCTCAAATTCTTCTGCTCAGTCGTCCCAGCTTAGGTCAGATTGCCTGGCAACCTGTTTGAAGGTTGGAATACTTCCTCCATGAATGCATTTATAGGGCGTGAGGTAGATGCCAATTCTCTGCACGGTGAGATTTCCTTCTTTTCCTTCTTAATTTCAAACAGAATTCTGTTTAAAAAGGCAGTCTGTTGGAACTGCATACCTAAGGCCCCGAAAATCACTGAACCTCTGTAAGATTAGGCTACTGCAAAGCGCAATGGACAGATGGAGCAATACATAACCATTACCAAGGCATGAACGACTTAATGATTAGATGGATAAAAATAAATGTATGGAGAGAGATGGGTGCTCTGGCTAGAATAGTTGGCTAGGATGAAAGGGAGAAAGTGAGCTCCATAAATCTGCCTATGTATAAAGTTGCAGGCAGATGACATGCTTGCCCATCTGCAAGTGCTGTGTCTTGAAATCCATGGGACAAGAAGAACAGGAGCACTTGCTCTGCTGTGTTTTCTGTCAACCCAGTCAGACAGCTCCCCACCAAACACTTTTTATGTTGACTTCGATTTTCTCCATGTAGTTTTGATTTACTCACCATCCTCGTGGATAAAATGAGGCAGAGAAAATCTCTTTGCACAGTAGCTTACGACAGCAACCACGGATGCTGTCTATTCTGGTAGATATTACTATTTTATTAGTTTGCATTTCTGTGCATGGTGTTCTAGGGAGGTGGTTGGAATTAGTAAAATAAGATGGATTTGAAGATGTTCACTTTATCACTTCCACGTTGAAGAAAGAACACAGACTACCTCAGGTATCCATATACAGAAAATAGGTGAGGAAATTTAACTTGGCAAAATTATTCAAGGGTATCAACTGATAGATGAGTTGAACAGTTGATTTTCCAGCTGCAGTTTAAAGAGCTGTGGCTGCCCATGGACTTTTCTTAACTTGAGCTGTGGGAAGCAACCAAGAACATCCAATTCAGGTGTTGTGTCTGCAAACAACATGCCAAAGTGATGCTCTGGGTCCTACTTCATCAAATGGCTGACAGCTCAGTGGGGGTGTTTACAGAGAACTGAAGCAGTGAGTGGCTGAAAAGCTTTGATTTAGAACATACACCTAAGCCTACATCTACTGTGGAAGTTAGCGTGGGCCTCCTGCAAGCCAGACCTTTTACACCACACATCTCCACAGCAAGCCAGGGCCCACTCCCCATTTTGGGTCTGGGGAACTCCCGGAGTTGGTGATTTTTCTGCAGTGGGAATGCAAGTTGTTCCCTCATTCTCCACTTGAAAACAGAGAAGAGAAATGAAGAGACTTTTCCTAAGTGCAGCAGCCAGAAGCTGGAACTCCCCTCCCTTAGGACTCCTCCTAGGAGCTGAACTAGAAGCCATGTCTTCCATGTGCTCCCTTCCAAGTAGCTGTAGTGGTTTGTTGCTGGGGCAGATTGGAGCAACAAAATCCTTTCAGGTTTTATCCATATCACAGAATCACAGAAAGGTTGAGGTTGGAATGGAAGTCTGGTGGTCGTGGAGACCAAGCTTCTTGATCAAAGTGGGGTCAATTCCAGCCCATTGCTTGGGCCATACACTTGCAAGTTTGAGCATCTTCAGGATGGAAACTCCATAGCCTCCCTAGGTAACCTGGTCCACTTCTCAGTCACTCTCACTATATATAGATATATATATATATATATATAGTGAGATATATACATGCATATACATACACCACTGTATACATACATATACAGTGGTGTTGGTTCTCTGCAGATTCTCCTTGTCTTTTTGGAAGCTAAGGGTGACATTAGCTTCCTTCCAGTTCTCAGACTCCTCTCCCAGTTGCTGTGCCCTTCCACAGATAATTGTGAATGCCTCCGAAATGACACCCACCAGCTCCCTTAGCACTTGTGGGTAGATCCCATCAAGTTCCACAAGCTTGAGGCTGTTTGTTTAAGCATTCCCTAACCTGATTCTCCTCCACTGACGCTATGTCTTCCCTCCACACTTCCCCTCTGTGTGTCAGCACATCCTCATTTTCCCTATTCTTCATTCTTCTGCTGATGTTCCTGTAGAAGCCCATTCTGCTGCCCTTTACATCCTTCACTAGATTCAACTCAAGGTGAGCTCAGGCTTTCCTAACTCCAAGAAAGAAGAGAAAGTCCTATGATTTTAAAGGCATTGGCACAGTCTGCCCGAGGAGTGGTGGAGTCACTCTCCCTTGAAGATGTTCCAGAACCATGGAGATGTGGCACATGGGGACTTGGTCAGTGGTCATGGTGGGGATGGGCTGGAGTCAGGCTTGGTGACCCAAGAGGTCTTCAGCAATCTTAATGGTTCTGAGATGCGTATGATCTCAGTGAGAGGATGTCACAGGTATTGCTTCCTATCCCAAAAGTGGGATATAAAGAGATGAGAAAAGGCCATCAGATGGCCCAGAGATCCAGAAGAATGTCTGCATGGTTGGATGCCCTGAAGGTATCTCTAAATTAGAAGAAACCATCCACAAAGTTCTCTCTGGCTTTTCCCCAGCGCAGTCTTCTGGTGTAGCTGCATTCCCAACTTGGCTCCCTGTTGCCTTGCACTCACTCTGTGCTGTCATTTATACCGGGTCATTCAGGTTTGGTGCCTACTTTGCGCTGGTACCTATTGCCCAACTTTCTGTGCTGTAAAGAATTAAATCAAAAGCCCTGTCTGGATGCCAGCAGCACTGTATCATTTCCCAAGTCACATACCCTGAGCAGCTGTTGGTGGCTTCCTAAGGCCACCCTTTATCCTGAGACCACCGCTTCGCTGGAAGAGTTGGAACAGGGAGCCTAAATACAATCCAATCTCCCCAAAGCTACAGAGTTGGTGGCAAGGAGCTGGTTCAGGTCTGATTTCA
Organism: Bambusicola thoracicus; assembly: GCA_002909625.1. Classification (NCBI taxonomy): domain Eukaryota; kingdom Metazoa; phylum Chordata; class Aves; order Galliformes; family Phasianidae; genus Bambusicola; species Bambusicola thoracicus. The sequence continues at coordinate 428 of PPHD01022236.1, read as the reverse complement.
TACAAGCTGGTAAACTTTGCCTCGGGCTGCTCTTAATTTCAAGCCCCTCAGGGAAGCAACTTGAGGGGACGTGACAAAGGACTTGAGGATTCCTGTTGGGAAGCAACAGGTCTTGAGGATTCCTGTTGGGATGCAACAAGATGTAAGGATTCCTGCTGAGAAGCAATGAGGGCTCGAGGATTCCTGTTGTAGCCTATGATAGCAAGGACTCACTCCATTTCAGTGCTTGCAGTGCTACATCCCCTTTCCAGCAGTCTCTGCTGTTGCTTTCCTCCCACTGTTTTGGATGTTAACGAAATCACTCACTGCAAAAATAAAGAAAAGCCTTGACCTTAGAACTTATTATAGCAGAGCTGAGCTTTCCTCTTCACCACTTTTTTTTTTAGGCATGTTACATATATATACTCACACACACATATATATACTAT
>PPHD01022235.1:0-12936 GCA_002909625.1 Bambusicola thoracicus | reverse complement strand
CTGAAACTTTCTGTGTAACAGCTAAATAATGGCTTTTTCTTAAATAAAGAAGACGATACAATGAGGAAAAGCCCCTGTGAACGTTACTGTTGTCCCCCAGTATTCTCAGTGTGAATTGCCACCAAAATTCACCATTCCTTTTGATACTGTCGAGATATTTTGACAGGACGGGGTGCAGATGGAGTGGATTTTCAACAACAGCGTTTTGCTGAGTTTTCCCCTCACGTGTTAGAAGCACAGATGCCCGCTGTGGTAGCAGCCACGAGCTCAGGTTGTGTCCAACCCTGGAGCAGATGCTGGGGCTGGAACTCGTATTCAATCAGAATGCAGAACTAAGAGGCAAACGTCACCTCCTCATTGAACACGCGTTTTGTTTTCTCATTTTCTTGTTTCTCACTGGTTTTCCAAGAAACATGTCAGAACACTGTACGACTGCATGTAATCACTCATTTTAATGCTTTCACCTTTTGCATTTCTTTTTTTCAAGCTCAAGAGTCTGCTGACCTTATTTTCCTTATTGACGGATCAGACAACATCGGAAGTGTCAATTTTCAAGCCATACGCGATTTCCTTGTAAATTTGATTGAAAGCCTCAGAGTTGGAGCTCAGCAGATACACATTGGGGTGGTGCAGTATAGTGATCAACCCAGAACCGAGTTCGCTTTGAACAGCTACTCCACAAAAGCGGATGTTCTGGATGCCGTGAAGGCACTCAGTTTCCGCGGTGGCAAGGAAGCTAACACTGGTGCAGCACTGGAGTATGTGGTGGAGAACCTCTTCACCCAGGCAGGAGGCAGCAGGATAGAGGAAGCGGTGCCTCAGATCTTAGTGCTGATAAGTGGTGGAGAGTCTAGCGATGATATCCGAGAGGGCTTATTAGCGGTGAAGCAAGCTAGTATATTTTCATTTAGCATTGGGGTCCTGAATGCTGACAGTGCAGAGCTGCAGCAGATTGCTACTGATGGAAGCTTCGCATTTACTGCCCTGGATATCCGTAACCTTGCTGCTCTTCGAGAATTATTACTGCCCAACATTGTTGGAGTGGCCCAAAGACTCATTTTGTTAGAGGCCCCAACCATTGTGACTGAAGGTATGTATGCCTTTCTGGACTGTTGCATTTTGATGAATTTTGTACGCTTTGAAAACAGTTTTTACTTTTTAGTTTTTGCAATGCATCTCTCTGATCTGATTTTGGAGAAAATGTGCAGCTAATGTGCAGAAACTCGTTTGCTCAGTGGGTTATCTTTTGAAAACCTGTGTCATTATAATAAGCATGGCATGGGGTTTTTAAAGAATACTGTATAAAAAGGCTCGTATAATCCTTACTGTGATATCTAAAGGGTATAAAAAGGCTCATATAATCTTCATTACGGTATCTCAGCACTCCTGAAAGTAAATACTGCAGTGTGTTTTGTGTCAGTAGAAAGTGGCATCAGAAGGATGGGGAAGCTAATAGGAATGTAAGATGGATCCCTGTCTCCAGCAGTTGAATCACCTACCGCATTGAAACTATGCACCAGCCTTAGGAGAAGGGTAAAAATGCGCTCTGAAGCCTCTATAGAGGATTTTGTCTCATTGGGCTTAAAAGAAGAACAACCCTTAGTTCTTCTGTAGCGAAATCCCTATTTTGCCTATCATGTGTTTCCCCTTCAAGTCCCTGAGTATGCAGCATTCCACCAGGCCATGGAAGAACAAAAAGTCCATATTCCACCGAGGTCACTTTGTCACTCTAAGTCCTCATGGCCATTATGGCAGTAGAATAACCAATATCTGGGATTTATGTGCTGGATTTATGGAGCGCATATGTGATTAAGAGTTTTCACCCTGTGATTTTACAACTCAGTTAAATGTAGTGGTAGTGAGCCTTATGAAAGACCCAACACATTACATTTCAGAGGCCCCATGGGAAAGGCCAGGCTAGAGTTCCTGCACATAATCACCAGAGTGCTTAATGCAAACAGTGCTTTGGGGATTTGTGTTCCAGTCTGGGGTTCTGTACATACCGTTCAGCTCATGATGGATGTTAAGCTATAAAGCTGCATCCCAGATGTATTCTCTAATCTATGTCTAAACGCGTTTGCTATCTCATGGCTCAAACCAAAGAGAGGAATTTGCCTAAAAGATCACTTTATGGCCTTGCCTCCATTATTTCTGGAAGGAACAAAGATAACCTGTCCTTGTGGCACTCCACAAGCGTCACATTTACCTAAATAAGTTGAAATGTGCACGTCCAGCTAAAATGTGCATGCCAGCACCCAAACATGTCAATGGAAATCCCCTCTTCTGCCCCACTGATCTTAATGCTGTTCAAATCCCAGCAATTGGGTTGTTTGCTGAACAGGAATCTTTAGTTCAAAATTATTTCCAAAGCTTTGAGTTTTTGAAATTAAAGTTTTCAATTTGGTAATTGGAAAATACTCAGATTAGTTATGTGGGCACGTTTGATTTCTTCTGTACTTGGAATATTTCTACTTCCAGTGCTAGCTCGTTTGTAGAAGGTACTGCAACAGCCAGTGCAATCACATATATATAGGTCGATCAGCTAAATAGAGAAGGTGATGTTCTCCAAGGAACTTTGGGGAATTTCCTTTCCCTAGCATCCATTTGGATGGAGCTGCTTGATTCATGTTGATGCCTCGGACGTCTGCAGTGTAAAGCAGTGGTTTGGGATGCTCAGTGCATCTGGAATGGGATACCAAGCTGACTGGAGATGCCAAGCATTCCTGTCAATCTTGCTTCACTTTAGCTCTGGGGCTGCACACTAGTCCTCTGGGGATGAGTGAGTCTCCCAAAGTGCCTCTCTGCGTCTCTCCGCTCTCTCTTAACTACAGTGGAAGATGAGGCGTTTCACAAAAGATAGCAGAGATGGCACTGAGAAGGAATCTCTGCAGGGTCAGGCTTTATGGGGACATCTTCAGACATTTCTAGGGGACTGCATTAATCTTGAAAGTCCAAGACAGTGCTTTGGTCCCAACCCATTTGAAATTCCTGGCAGTCTTGCCATTGGTTTCACTGGGCGCTACATAAGAACCCATGAGAGGTGTACAGCTTTCCCCACATATTTTTGCTTTGTTTCTATTGGAATTAACACCACAGGTTCTTTCTTCCTGCTGGTTTCGGGGTCAGTTCTTGCATTCCTCTTCTCTAAGGAAACGTACTGCAGGATTTGAGAGAACTGAGAAGAATTAATAGAGGAGGGAGCTGTTCCTTTGTGGCTTCTCTTGCCTTTGCAAAGCCCCTTTGATGTTTTCCACAAACTTCTATATAAAGTCAAAAGTTCCCAAGGTCTCCATTTTTGGGTATCTAGCTGCTGAAAAGCTAAGAAAGCACTACATTCATCTTTTCTGGATGACACAAAACAGGGATTTCAGGCACTGTTCTCCGCTTGGAAAGTTTCCTGTATTCAGCCCTCTTCTCCTTGGAGTAATTGATGAGGAAAAAGCCTGTCTAGGGGGATAAATGCTGGATGTATCCTGGCTCTGGGAAGGGGAATGATCAAACAAATCCTTGTTCCTGTGTGAGTAGCTCTGTTTGGACAGCCTGGGTGGTCAACGCACTGCTAGCCCATGGCATTGGCAGTTCAAGTCAGGTTGTAGCTTGGGGTGGGAGCTCTCATTCACTTCACACAGAGTTTCATCACTTCTTTAATCTGAAACCACCATGGCGGGTTATTCTATGCTTCAAATTTTGATGGCCAGTCCTTCTTCAAACAATTTCCATCTGGTCTCTGGACGTGAAGGGCATTTGCAAGGCTTATGTTTGCCAACAGAGGCAGGTCCCTCAGGACAGCCACACTGCAGGAGTTGTCTCCAGCTGTAAATCACTCCTTGGGGTAGCCCAACCCTACAGTATTTGTCCATCATCAGAAACCCAATGGAGACCAGCCTCCCCAGGCAAAAAATGGGCTTTGTGAGCACTGCTTTCTGCAGCCAGCTGGTGTCTGGCCAAGGAGGACTGCAGCCAATGCTTTGTTCTTTGTTCATATCCAAAGTAAATAGCCTCCACGCAGAGGAGCCCTGATGGGATGAAGGATTGCCCTTTTCCATCTGGGCACAGCGTACTGTTTGCTACCACTTACCCCGAGCAGTGCGAGGTCCAAATGGCTGGGTCTGAGCTTCCCTGGGGCTATGCACTGAGTCTGGGAGATGAGGGATAAAAGTGGGTTGTTGGAAAGATGGTGTTCTCTCCCATCATGATCCCATATAATGCTTTTGTTATAACAAGTGTTGGTCTTGTTAAAATCTATTGCTGCATCTTGTACATCTGGTGTATTAACTATGATGGTGTTTTGCTTCCAATGCTGCACAACAAGTTTTTTTTCTTTTCTCACCCCTAACTGTCTTCCTTCAAACTAAGCCAGAGAACTGGAAAGCTAAATGTGCCCTTTCTTCATCCTATGCCATCATCAATTATACAGTTTCAGAGATTACAACCTAAGATACCTATTTTGCTAAACACATGGCAAGCAGGATAGAATTCAGCTCTTCCATGACTGGACTGGCTGTGCCAAGAAAAACCATAGCTTGTTTTTTGTTAGCTAAAGAATAAGATGTAGGATATGAAGATCCAAAGTCCAGGTACGTTGAGTAAGCAGAGATTACTCTTTACTTGTGCCATTGCTCTTGTGAACCCAGCCCTTTTGAGACCAAATCACTCTCAGGTTTTATTCAGATAGCTCCGTTGCAGACCAAGGAGCATCACTTTATTATTTTGCCTCACGTTCCAGCTAACTGCCAAGTTTTCTCCTGATTTTTTGCACTTCTTCCTTGTTTTGGCTTGTATGTATTTTTATAAACAATGCAAGTCTTGCAACTCTACAATGTTATTGAAATGGGAAACACTTAAGCAGCTTTCTTGCTAGAACCCGAGTTATGATTCTGTTTTTGTTTTTTTTAATTAAGACCCTTAAAAAAAGGTATGAAAAGTAACAGTCAAACAAAGAAACAAGTCCTAAATCTTACTGGACTGTTGACATAGAATTCACACGGAGGGTTGTAGTGGAAGACTTCACGGACGTTGTATTCATGTGTGTGTATCATTACTTGCAGTTATTGAAGTGAACAAGAAGGATATAGTCTTCCTGATAGATGGCTCAACAGCTCTGGGGACTGGCCCCTTTAATGCAATTCGTGATTTCGTTGCCAAAATCGTCCAAAGGCTGGAGGTTGGACCCGACCTGATCCAAGTTGCGGTGGCTCAGTATGCAGACACTGTGAGGCCAGAGTTTTATTTTAACACCCATCAGAACAGAAAGGATGTGATGGCTAATGTGAAGAAAATGAAGCTCATGGGTGGTACAGCCCTCAACACTGGCTCGGCACTGGACTTTGTGAGGAGCAACTTCTTCACCAGTGCTGCCGGGTGTAGGATGGAGGAAGGGGTGCTCCCCATGCTGGTACTCATCACTGGTGGTAAGTCCATGGATGCCGTTGAGCAAGCTGCAGCAGAGATGAAAAGGAACAGGATAGTGATCCTTGCTGTTGGGTCGAGAAACGCTGACGTGGCAGAACTCCAAGAAATTGCTCATGAGAGAGATTTTGTGTTCCAACCAAATGATTTCCGCCTTCAGTTCATGCAAGCCATTCTTCCTGAGGTGCTGTCACCCATCCGGACGCTCTCCGGAGGAATGGTCATCCACGAAACACCAGGTAATTCATTATCTTGTTCTAATTAAAGAGATGTTATTTATAAATTTATCAGCTTGGATTTTGTTACGTGCAGAGGTAACACGAAAAAGCATGAAGAACACTTCAACATAGCTGAATGTTGTCCCTTTGATTTGCAGAATGTGCATGAACAGCCAGATAAATGTGGTAGCATGCTGTCGTTATAACTTTGCCATTCCTTTCTGGGGACTTTGTCCCAGTCCATGTTAGTCACCAGCCTTCAAAGCCTGGATTCGGAAGAGGAACATTACTAGTTAGGTACTCAGACCATACACTAGAGGTTTTGCCTTTCCCTTAGGATGTGTGTAACCAATGGATAGGACACACTTTGAAAATCATCATCTCTTCCCCAGCTTGAAAGTTACTCATACTGGATATATAGTCAAGAAAGCTTAACTTTTTCTTAGTGTAAATAAAACAGGAACATTTGCTCATGGAGATGTTCAGAGAAAGCTATCCTGACACTGCTGGCCAGAAACAGTTGCTTCAATAATATATTTATAGTTTTCTTCCCAACATTTATTCAGCCCATGCCTTAAGAGGCACACGAGACTGTTGCAGTGTTGACTTTAATTTAGCCTGTTTAGAAGATGATCCAAAGCCCTGTGAAACCAATGTATTCTTTTTACTTGGTATTTCCACTGACATCAGTAGGCTTTTGGAAGAAATCCAGAAGGTAGAGTCATGTCTTCTGAGGCAGTTTCCTGGTATTTCAGGAGGTTTTTAATCTGTATAGAGATCTCATACCAAATTTCTCAGGGTTTGTCCCCAGTAGAGATGCTTGAGGTTGAATTCTTGTTGTGCTAGATCACATTTGAACCTTGTAATTCTGTCCCATGGCATATGGACATCAGTAAAACAAGACTTTGTCCAGCTTCCAGTAAGGCCAATAGTGAGATTCCTGTTGGCTTAAGTGGGTGTTGAACCATCCATGCTGTTGCTTTTTAAGCAATTCAAAATTATAAACCACAGATTTTTTGAAAGAGTCCTTTAAAAAAAATAAATATTGAAGTCCATGACTGACCTATATGAAGAGTAAACATTCTAAGATCAGTTAGCTGATACTTGTCCTTAATTAAGATGAATATCACGGAACTCATCATTTAATAAGTCTTTTTCAGAACATGTTTCCTGCTAATACAGTTTTGCATGGCTGTGCACCAGACCTGACATTTTTTCTTTCCAATGCCAATTAAAAACGTTCCTGCACCTCCTTGTTCATTACAGTTTATTCATGCAGCTTTTGTTTTCTTTTCGACTCCTTTTGTTGTTCTGAACTCACACCTACACACATTCACAATAAGCAAATGAACATCTGCCATTCTGTAAACAGACTATTGTGAATAACATAACTGAATTTGACATTGGGCAGTCTGTTAGATTTTAGAGTATCTAAAGATATACTCTCACCCTGGGCCTTGAATGAAACCGTGCTAGGAAGAAAAGCCCATCATCTCCCATCTGGAGATGATATATTAAGAGCAAAAAGCACACAGGGAGAACCTGCAGCATCTTAGGGGTGACGCTGCAGATCTGCAACTCTGGCCTCAGTCACAAGGAGACAACTTGGGGTCAACTTAATCTTACAGAAGGAGCTGAGAATCGCCCACTTGAAGCCCAAACAGAGAGGCTTGCCCCTTTTACTGCTTGCTATGTACAAGTCTGTAACTGCAGAGATATAAGATGCAATTTTCAGCATCAAATGCAGACACTGGAAAGCATGTGTCTCGGGCATTCATTACCACCTCATCCAGACCAAGTTCTAAAGCCAACAGTAAAAGCTATTTTTAATACCCACTCAAAATAACAACCAAATTAGTTACTTGGCAGAAGAGTTTTCCCATGCAAGCAGAACCCTGCTCTGCACGATGGGCCAGCACAGTACGAGTGTAGTGTGGCCAAAGCAGGCACTGCAGGGCACAATGTGGTTCTCTGCATCCCTATGGGATGGGGATTGCTTAGCAAGGGTGGTAGAGCAAAGCTGGGTGTCAACAAATGCTTTGCGTGCCAGGAAATGGCAATGTTCCCTAAAGTGGTAAGCCCTGAGAAAATCCATGCTGACTTCCAGATAAGCAAGGTCTGTGAGTAGAATTCAGCATTGCTCCATCAAGTCAAGAGAGCTACCTTTTGCCAGCTAAAGTATGGCCCAGAACACGCAGCTCTGGCATCAGCAGCCATTGAAATCATCAGCCCTGCTGATAAAACTGATGCTTAGAGGCTTTTCAGTACAAGTCAGAAAGCTCCTCTGCCAAATTCAGTGATGTCTGAAGTCCTTGTTGTTTGTCTCGTGATCACACCCTCTCTTCCCTTTCTCTCCCCCACATCCCCTTCCCTCCTAACAAGGTTCGCATGTGTGTACGGCGCATGCTGTATGCACACATGAAAATATCCATTTTGTTTTCCATGATGTCTCATGTTATTTTCTGTGCTCTACTGCAGTTCAAGTAACCAAAAGGGATATCATCTTTCTTTTGGATGGATCACTCAACGTCGGAAATGCCAACTTCCCCTTTGTGCGGGACTTTGTTGTGACTTTAGTTAACTACCTTGATGTCGGAACCGACAAAATCCGAGTTGGCTTAGTGCAATTTAGCGACACTCCCAAAACCGAGTTCTCCCTATACTCATACCAAACCAAATCAGACATAATTCAACGTTTGGGGCAGCTGAGGCCCAAGGGTGGGTCAGTGCTGAACACCGGCTCTGCACTGAACTTTGTGCTTTCGAATCACTTCACTGAAGCTGGTGGGAGCAGAATAAATGAACAAGTGCCGCAGGTCCTAGTCCTGGTGACGGCAGGGAGGTCGGCCGATCCCTTCCTGCAAGTTTCCAATGACTTAGCTCGGGCCGGAGTGCTGACTTTTGCTGTTGGAGTTAGGAATGCGGATAAGGCAGAGCTTGAACAGATTGCATTTAATCCAAAAATGGTATATTTTATGGATGATTTCAGTGATCTGACAGCATTGCCTCAGGAGTTAAATAAGCCTATAACAACATATGTTAGTGGAGGTGTGGAGGAGGTTCCACTCGCCCCAACAGGTAATACCTACCTTCCTTCATCTTGACTGCATTAAATTAATCTTGTTTGTCTTGACTGTTTGTTCCCAGTGTGCACCTTCACACTCGTCCAAGGCCCTCAGTCATCAAAGCACTGAGGACTGTGCCTAACCTTAAATGCATTAGTTTTGACACAGTCAGCTCTTCATTTCATTGAAGTTGCACTTTAAAGACAGCACAGCTTGAAGGAGGCAAGGAGTGAAGGGTGAACAGAGCAAGTCTAGGCCCACTAGACACCATTTCAGTCATTCCCTTTTCAATTCCATAATAACATCACAACCTGCAAGTTTGTTGCTTGTACTAGCTCAGGCAACGGGAGCTTGTAATTTGGCCACAGGGATTGTTATGTGAAGACAGACATAGCACCAGTGAGCATGCAGGAGCAAAGGTCTAGCCATGTACACATAGCTAAATCATTCCCTACAACCACTCTGTAGAAGTGATATTATCAGACTGTCACAGAGACTGAACTTGTCTTCAGATATTCAAAGTTAGGCTCTGACATTAAGCTTAAAAATTGTTGGTAAGCTTAACCTTTTATAAACAGATGTTTGCTCAGTAATTCTCTTACTATGGTGTAACTCTATAATGTGATGAAAAACACAGCAATGACAGCAGGGTAGCAGAGTCTCAGGCTACAGCAAGTGAGGATAAGCTCAAGTGCAGCAGCTGTGGATGTAGAAACAAAGGAAGAAAGCTGCTTACCTTCAGAAGGTCTCAGGTAGGCAGGGATCTCCAATGATATACCCTCAACTCCACTGCCAACCCTTAAATGAGGTCTGGGAAGAGGTGGATCCTGGCTCCATCCCTTCCAATCACTCAGCTACATTGCATACAGCTGAGCTCCCTTGGGTTGGCCCTGCCTTCCCACCAGGTGCTCAATCACTGTTTCAGGCCATGACTTAGCATTTCCACTACACTATGCCTATGTGTGTACAAAGACACAAGAATATCCAGAATTGTTTAGGCTGGAAAGGAGGCCATTAAGATTAACACAACAGACGTTAAGATGCACAAATATGAGGTGCTTGGTTTTGCCTTGGGTGCTTGATGAAACTAAAAGGGCCACTGATAATGGGTAACAGAAATATTCCCCTCCCAGAGTTGTAACTCACCTCAGGATATGACTGCCTTGTGACGCAATTGAGAGAATGCTATGTCTGTGTGTATAAATTAGTGTTTATTCATCAACTAATGAGCCTTTAAATGCAAAAAAACCCTTCCACTTCTGTTGTACTTCATGCTTCTATTGTCAGCAGGTTGCTAGGATAGATGTCACTGGTCTATTCTGAAATGGCCACTGACATGATATAAGTATATGATATGCCATATGATATGACATCCTGGTGCCTGAATTTACTGAGTCTTAAGAGAGATGACCCTTGCTTTCCTTTCCTTATCAGATAAACACATGGAAGGTACTGTTTAATCCTGTAGTCTCTGAATACTTTGGTAAATGAGAATCACTTGTTTTGCATATTGAAATCCATCTGACTTAGAGAGAAGTTTCTAGGATGAAATTTAAGAAGAAACGTGCCTTCATATCTTTTATTTCCCTCTTTTCATTTGTGAATTTATTCTAGAAAGCAAGAAAGACATTTTATTCCTGATTGATGGTTCAGCCAACCTCTTGGGTAGCTTTCCTGCTGTCCGAGACTTTATACACAAAGTCATTTCTGACCTGAATGTGGGTCCCGACGCCACACGAGTAGCTGTGGCTCAGTTCAGTGACAACATCCAAATTGAATTTAACTTTGCTGAACTCCCATCTAAGCAAGACATGCTTCTGAAAGTGAAAAGGATGAGGTTAAAAACGGGGAAGCAGCTGAATATCGGAGTCGCGCTTGATGAAGCCATGAGGAGGCTGTTTGTGAAGGAAGCTGGAAGCAGGATTGAAGAAGGCATTCCTCAGTTCTTGGTCCTCCTGGCTGCTGGGAGATCAACCGATGAGGTGGAGCGACCATCGGGAGCTCTGAAGGAAGCTGGAGTTGTGACCTTTGCTATCAAAGCCAAAAATGCTGATTTATCAGAGCTGGAAAGGATAGCTTACGCCCCACAGTTCATTCTGAATGTCGAATCCCTTCCTCGGATTTCGGAGCTCCAGGCAAACATAGTGAACCTACTGAAAACTATCCAGTTTCAGCCAACAGGTACAAGGCCCCATGGTTTCTGTGGTTCCCAAGGGGATGAGAATTACCATTTACTTGCCCCCTTCTCTTCGGTAACTGGGGCAATTGGGCCTGGTGATGTTTGAAATGATTGGGTAGAAACTGCTATTGTATTTGGATTTTCCTCTGGCCAGACCCTGATCCAGCAAACACTGAGGTCCAAACTGAATTTTAAAGATGAGCAATTCTGTCCAAGGAAAAAAAGCCTTTTGTTCAGCTGCAAGAGCTGCAATAGATGCTGTTACTGGTGTGTAAATCATGGTACAGGTCTGAAGTAACAGATCCATTGCCCTAATTAAATAAAATGACATGCAGCGCTGGGCAAGGACTTGGAGGAGCAAATTAAGGCTTGTCTCAATTCCTCTTTCTATTCACCACTTCCTGGAGGAGTGATAGAGTGTAAGAAGTGCTGCAGAGCCAGTGTGACCCCACAGCACAACCCCTCCCTTATTCACTCTTTCTCTATTGACTTAAGTGGTGTAACAGCAGCCTTTGCATTTTGTGCCTAAGCACCAATAAATCAGACGCTCTTCACACAGTTACTATTAAAAGCTCACCTGCTGGAAATGGATGAATTAAAGAACATAACATGTCATAAAAAAGAATCGCATGGCCTCAATCAGAAATTGAAACCGCAGTACTGGAAATTATGCAACTGTGTGATTTCCCAAAGGCAGCCCTAATTTGAGAGTTGACCTGTCTTCCAACAGCAGGTGGAGACAAGGAAAACTGTAATGACTTCCACATCATCTCTTCTTGAAAGTTCTGGGCAGATGGACTTAGAATCATAGAAACATACAAAAGAAATAGGGCTGGAAGAGATCTCAGGGTGCCATCTGCTACACATCCATTTCCCCAAGAGGATCTGCTTGTCCAGAATTGGCTGACACTTTTCTAACCTGTTCTAAAAATCTCCTAGTGGAGAAAATTCCCCTGGCCTCTCTAATCAATCAATGCAATTGATTGAATATCCTTGTTGGTAAGATATTTGACGTAAATGTCAATCCTCTGTCTTTCTAGTCATGGCTTAATCCATGTACATCTCTTTTTACTCGGAAAGATACAGGTGTCAGTTCTTTCTTGTGTTTTATTTGACCACCTTTCATTCACTTTAAGTTTGCCACGTATGTAAGGGTGGTGAGGCACTGGCATAGGTTGCCCAGAGAGGTGGTGGATGTCCCATCCCTGCAGACATTCAAGGACAGGCTACACAGGGCTCTGAGCACCTGATGGAGCTGTAGGTGTCTTTATTCGTTGTGGGGGAGTTGGACTAGATGGCCTTTAAAAGTCCCTTCCAATTCAAACGGTTCTATGTCTTTTCTCAGTCTTTATGTCTCTAGCTGTGTAACCTTCTCAGTCTCCTAGAACTAGTTCATCAGGCTCAATTTGTTTGAAAACTAGGGTATAAATAAGGACATTTCAATATTCTTAACTTGATCTTTTCTTACATAAGACAGAAACCCTATCCTACTGTTGCTGGAAGTATCTGTACTTCTAATGGGAAGTGGAAGTTAAAAGACATTAAACATTTCACCCTTGTTGGCATTGTCCACCTAGAGCCTTGACTTTGTGGATGACCAGCTCTACTTTTGGTCTTCCTTTTATTGCAAGTTACTTACAAATCAGATCTTTGCTACTGCAGATGCTTCTTGCTAGATCTCAGTTTGTGCCTCTGGCCATTCTCATTTTCTCTGTGCTGGTTTGGAATATCACTTCTCAGTAATCTGATCCCATCTGCACTTTTACATGGATCCTCTCATGCTTCATGATTTACAACGGTTTTCAAAGGGGTAGCTAGGTGTCTTTAATGTTCTTAAGAAGCTTGTATTCTGCAGTCTAATCCCAGCAGACTGAGGGCTTAAAATTCGTTGGACAACAAGGTACTGTAACCAATTCCACTAGCTGCTCACCAAGAGTTGCACCCACCTCCCTTTCCTAGTATTCTTGACCCACATCATGCATATTTTTTCTTCTACCTAGAAGCTTTTGTTAGAACTCTTTTCCTCTGTTCCTGGGCTTCAGAGGAGGTATATATTAAGCTATAT
>PPHD01022234.1:0-12937 GCA_002909625.1 Bambusicola thoracicus | reverse complement strand
TTCAGGTGCTTAATGTCTACTGCTTAACTTTTTTCCATGTGTTTAGCTGGAGTAGAGCTTCAATTTTTGACATGCGGCCTGTCAGACTAAAGCTCCCTAAACCTCGTTATGAAATGATGTCATAGCTCAGCTGGCCTTTGGTGGGGCTTTTAATAGGGCGATGGCGGAGGTTCAGGGGAGGTTGTATTTCTCTCTACTGTGACCTGAAAGGAGGTTGTAGCAAGGTAGGGGTTGTCTTCTTATGGGTGATGCACTGGCACAGACTGCCCAGGGTGGTGATGGAGTCACTGTCCCTGGATGTACTCAAGGAAAGGGCAGATGTGGCACTGAGTGGCGTGATTTAGTAAGCACGAGTGATGGGTTGATGGTTGAACTAAATGGTCTTAGAGGTCTTTCCAATCTTAGTGATTCTATGATGGGCAGCAAGGGCCACATTTTGGTGAGTAACCAGCTCCGTGCTAGCTGTGCAGCCCAGCCAAGTGCCTACCCATGTGCCCTTCCCAGCCATGGGCAGCAGAGGAGCCTGTGGTCACAGTGAGATAGGGTGCTGGAATCCGGCATTGTTTCCAGCTTTCTTTGTGTTTTGCATTCATGAGACAAATATATAAGTTGGGCTTGTGCCCAGGTTTGGTTCTGCTGCAAAACTCAGCCCAGAACAAATTAGTTGTAAGCAGAGGAAGGAGAGCTTGCTCTCAAGTGCCTTTGATCTCTGGCAAAGCAAGATGGTACATGGAGCTTTGTACAGCACCATCTACTCATCTGCTCTTCTGCCAATAGTAAACTAATAAATAAGATACAAAACCTGGCCTAAAAGCATCCTGCTGTAGTTTTGAAGCCTCTAGGGACTGTAGTCTGTGAAGAAGTCCATATGACTGAATTCCTGTGTTTATTTGATGTTTAATTGATGTGTTTTCTCCCGACCGCATCAAATCTCAGACTTTCCCAGAGAAGTTGTGAAAACTTTCAAACCCTGGTTCCACAGAGCTCCCGGAGCCACAGTGCAGTACGCTCTGGGTATCACGGGAAAGCCGAGAGTGGGACTGGACCGGACCGATACGGGGGCCGGCAGGTTGCAGCTCAGCGCGGCCGAGCATCCTTCGCCGGCTGCGCGCAGTGAAAGCCGGCACGGGCAGGGCGAGGGCTGCCCTCGGGCGAACCCCCGCGGCCCCGCTCCGCTCTCGCCGGGCACCGCGGGCGCGCTGACCTTTGACGGCCGCGCTGCCCCCGCCCGGCCGCAGCCGCCGCAGCTGCCGCCGTCCCTCCGGCGCCCAAGGTCAGGGCAGCGCCGCCACCGTCGCGCAGGTAGGCGCGGAGCTCCGCGCGGGGCGGGGGGCGCGGGCAGGGAGGGAGGAAGGGAGGGGAGAAAGGAGGGAGGGAGCGCGGCGGCGTGACGCGGAGGGCCGGCTCCCCGCGGAGGGCCGCGCTCCCGGCGGGCCGGCACCCGGCGCCCTTATTTAAAGTCGGCCGGGGGGCGGCGGGGCGCTGCGCGGTGCCGCTCGGCGGGTGAGCGAGCCCTCCCCGTGCACCGAGCGGGGGAGGAATTAAAAAGGATAAAAGGGGCGAAAGAAAGGAAAAAAAGAAAAGGGGGGACAAAAAAAAAACAAAGGAGGGACCCTGGCAAGTTGAGTTTGGTACCGCAGCCGGGCTGCGGGGATCGGCGGGCGATGGATAAGGATGAGATTCACCTGCGCAGGCTGCCTGCTGCCGCGCCCTGGGGACCACGTAAGTGTGCGGCGGGGAGAGGAGTGCGGGGCGCGCTGCGCTGCGGGAGCGGTGTCCGGGTGGTGCTGCCCTGCGAGTTGTCGAGCGATGTTACGGATCCCGGAGTAATCTCTGCAAAGTAGTAGGGAAATAAAACAGCGTTCTTACCCCACCCCCCAGAAGTGCAGAGCAGCATAGAGTCTTTTTTATCTACATTAATGTAGTAATTAAAAGCTCATCTAGCTCCAGGAAGCCAGGCTAATTATGAAAAATTGCTGGAGTACGAAGTAGATGAGACAAACCCTTGATTTGATGGCTGCTGTCAGTTTGCGCTGTGCCACGGCAGGCGAGTGAAAAAAGGTCTCACAAAATGAAATGGGTCTACTCAGCCGGTCAGTGGTGTCCTCACAGCGCTGGCTTAATCGTGTGTCTCTGGATCATTAACTAATGTGTGCAGCAAAATAAATTATATATATTGGAAAGGGAAAATACATTCCTTGGCTGAGAAGTTGCAGAATCTTTTGAGTCAAAGAGCCAAGCGCTTAAATGGTAGGGGGTGGGAATTTCCTTGGCTTCGCTCTGGAAATAAATCGCAGCTCGGTGGCTGTGGGTGCACACATGCACCGACACACGCGTTAGTAGAAGATATCATGCAAGCACATATACAGCATGTGCAGAAAATCCTCGCGTCCGCGCATTGGGGCACAGATTTCACAGGCACTATTTACTGAACGCATTTTTCTCCTGGTTTAGAGGCTATAAAGCTAGGGCTGAGATGCTAACCAGGAACGCGCTGTAACCCCCTTGGTTATCCAGCAGAATTGTATACAAATGGAGTAAATTTAGCATGGCACCATTTATGAATTCCATACTTTACAATCAAAATTCCAAATCTTACTGTTTGTGGCTAAAAATAGCGTGGGGAGCCCTTTTCTTTACTCCTTCTTTTTGGATTCCCACGAAAACCGTTATCCTGGAGTCTCCTCGTTACATGGCCAAACATTCAACTGGAGCTCAGCCCAGTTCTGAAATGCTCCATAAGCCATGGGCTGGTGGAGCAACCAGGAGTAGAAGAGAACTGGTTCTGAGTCTGTGACACGACGCAGCTGGGCTGTGCAGCTCAGCACTGGGGAACGGGGTTGCTGAGTTCTGCCTGCCCCGCGTTCTGAGTTGAATGGAGGAGATGGAAGTCCTCTGTGCTGTGTGTGTTGTGGGACGGAGGCTGAGGCGTTATCAGGGATGGCAGTAAGAGGGCTAAGGGACAAAACGTGCACTGGGAAGCTCTGTCTCTGTGCAAGTGGCAGTTTATCCTGAGGTAATGGCAGTGGTAGGGTGAGTCCTAGGAAGTTGAGGTGGCGCTTTATCTGTGTGGAACTCAGCATAATGCTTTGCACTGGCATTCTCTGTTTAATTTCTGAATCACCCATCAGCAGCACAAACACCGTGCACCAGCTTTGATAGTGAGCTCAAGGAGCAGCTTTGTTCCCGGAATCACATGCATATTCCTGTTAGTATCCTATCCCGAAGAGTGTGTCTGTGAAGCTGTTTGTGGGGTGAAGCTCCTGCCCAGTCAAATGATGGATCCATGCGCTGCAGTGCAATACTAGCCCTGTCTGGTCCTCGGGCGCGTTCTGCACTTGTTCCTGGAGGGTCAGGTGGAGATTTGTCCTTGCACCAGGTCCTTATCTCTAGAAAGCCTTGCTGCAGGCAGCTGGGGTGGGACAGAGTTAGGAAAAGTTGGTATCAGAGGGAGGGACAGGAGAAAGAGAAGCGAAGGAGAGGTGTATTCCCATACAGCCAGAGTTACCTATGCCCAAATGACTGTTTCATGTTCATCTAGGAATGAGCTGACTGGTGACCTCCGTATATTATCTTTGGTTCTGTTGGTAGCAGGAGAGGTGGGGGGTCCTTGGCCCACACCCTACCCACAGCCCCAGGCACCAAAGGTGATGCCTTTCAACTTGCTGCCTGCTCCTTCCTTACACCCTGGGCAACCAGGATGTGTGAAGAAGGGGCTGGGGTAGAAGTAGCTGAAAAGGCAGTGGTGTGTTGTTTGAGGAAAGGCCTGGAGTAGATCGTCTTGCCAGTGTAAGGTGTGGGGGCACTGGGACAAGTACTTAGGGCTCAGCTTGACAGAGTTATGCCTTCACCCCCTGTGTATCAATGCTTAAAAACCCTGTGAGAGAACAGCTCGATCCTTTGAAAGCAGTGGGAGTTTTTATGTGGTCAGGCTGTTGTACCAAAAGGTGAGGTGTTTCCCCCTCTTTTCTCAGGATTACTTCACTCATGCCCGAGCATGGCCTGGGTCCCCAGCACAGCTCCATTGGCTCCTCTGCAGCACCCATCTCCCCATGGTAGCACTGCAGTGATTCCATTAACAGCAAAAATGATGAAGCATATTAAGCTAATAATTAATCAGAGATGACAAGGGACTAATAACCATATTGATTTAATTAGGACTTCTTTTCCAGCCCTGTAACTTGCACTCACATACATCATTAATGTAATATTTTAATTTGTACTAATAACTTATTAATTTCTGCGGCTGGGCCATGGAGATGTGGAGGGGATGGGGAGTGCGGAGGCAGAGCGAGCAGGCTCTGGGAAGGGGCAGTATTTATTGGCATCCAGAAGGGAAAAATGTCCCTTTTGACTTTAATTACACCCTTTGGCTTCTGGCGATTTTGAGAAAAGGAAATGCTTGGGGACACGCTGTGGTTGGAAAATACAGCTGGCTTTAAATTAGGATCACTTTGCGGATGGGGAAGAGGAGAGGGGACTGTGGCGAGACAGGATAGGCTTCAGAGCATTACTGTGCAAAAGGCTGAGGAGCTCTGAGCTTGCTTATCTCCCCCTGCTTCATTCCACGCAGTTGTTCAGTCACTGTATGCCCTCAGCTTGGTAAGTTCCCCAGGCGGTTGTACCAATGACCACTTTTTAGGAATGCCCAGTGGGAACCCATGGCACCATCACATTCTGTGATGCTAAGCCACCCCAGGCCAGCTGCCGGGCTGGTGTCGTGTCGCGGGGTGATGTCAGCAGCAGTGTGCAGCTTATTTCCAGCACTTTGAAGAGCAAGAAGACGGCGGTGCCTTGGTTGTCGCCGCGAGGTAATTTATGGCACGCGCAGGCCTTTCAGAAGCCGCCGTCCCGCTCCCAGGCACAGGAAGCAGAGCAGCCTCAGCTGCATTAGTCACAGCCCCTGCCCCAGGCCTGCCCCTGCGCACCCACGGGAAGAAGAGTTGTGTTTATTTGGCTTAGCCTTCAGTTTCCTACCCTCACCCCAATGCCTCTGAGAGTGGTGCTGCAGCCCGGCAGGAGGCTGGCCTGTCTCCATGCTTCCTCGCCTTCTTCCAGCCACTGTCCTGGGAGAGCTGGGCCACGTCCCTGCTCTTCGCACACTCCATGTCCTGCTCTGCCATGCCGGCTTGTCCCCAGGGCCCTCAGTCCCACTGCTGCCCCAGGTCCTGCTGCTTTCCCTCTTCTTCCAATTCCCATCTCTGAGCCTTCCCCTGGCAGTCCGTCTTTCTGTCCGCTATGGAAGGTATTTCCAGATCTGACCCGATAAAGGATGGAGGTCCCGTGCCATCTCCTTGCGGTATCTTTGCCTGTTGCCTTATCTGCATACCTGATTTGTTCTTGGCAGCTCTGAGTCAGTGCAAGAGCCTGCTTGTGCGTTCTTACTCCTCTGAGTGGAATATTAATAATTACATAATCACCAAAATTGTCCTCTTTGACTGCACTCCAGAAAAACCTTTCTTTTTCGTAAACTGGCACAAATCTACAAACTGGCACACAACTATAAGTGCTCCGAGGGAGCTTTAACATCTGAATCCTGTTGTGAAAAGGTTAAGTAGTGTGCAGGCGTTAACTGCTCCTTTTACGTCTTATAAATTACTTTTTTTTATATTCTGGCATCAGTGGTTACAAGTTCTGTGCTCCTGGTCCTGCTGCCTTACCTCTCCTGCTGTCTGTATCCTGTGCAGGGGTAACATACACTATAAGGAGGAAGCACTTTGTTTTCTAAACACATTGCAAATATTTGTTGCCTCGTGTACTTACTTATTGATATCAGCTGATGTCCCACTTGCAGAACAAACTTGGAATGTGTGATAGGCATCTGTGTGATAAGGAAGGTTCTCCAAGGAAAACTGCCTACGGAGAGAAAAACACGTTTTACAGCGCTCAGTAGAAAAGGGAAAAGGTTGGCAACCGAAAGTGCAGATTGAGGGTGCACTTTGAATAAGTAAATAGGGAAATCGAGCATTTACTGACTTCAGCAATATCATGAAGGCACAAGTAATGAACACTGAGTCTTCTGAAGTCACTTTAAAGCTTTTTTAACATAATACTGTGGCAGTCCTATAGTTGTTCTTGAGAAGAATAAGACCTCCGATATGGAGGTTTTGGGGTGAAGCTTCGCTCTGTGTTAGGTTTTTACTCCTTGGGTGTAAGAATGGCAGAAGTGGGTCTTGTGCTGTTATTTATGTCTTCATTTGTACTATAGCGTCTTGGCTGGTGATGTACTGCAAGATATGTCAATGAGTGTGCTTTGCGATTCTTCACGGATTTTGGCAGGCAGAGATTCAAAATATGGCATGACTTTATGCTTCTGGTATGATTGCCTGGAAAAAAATCTACTGCAGACTGCAAAAGATGGAAGCTTTTATGCAAATACTATTAAATTCATCACAGTGCATTGTGGCACTATTGTCCTGAAAAGGTTTTCTACTGATGTATGCACGCTATTTTGGCAGTAGGAGGGGAAAAAGGATTGGGTGGGTGTACTGCATTTGCTGCTTGGTTTTGGGGAATTGAGCATCCAGCTCCACAGTACATCGTATGTTTGGTTTTGCTTGACGTTGACATGGCCTGCATCTGGAGCAGCTGACCTATGCATCAAGGCCTTCTCCCCTGTATTTCATTTTGGATGTTGTTAGTAGATGGCATGAGTGTAGCAGTTCGGGATGTACTGGTGGTACCATGGGGCATCCAAAAGGAGGAATTGGCTATGGAGCTACTGGAAGGATGGGAAGCCAAGGCCATGCCCACGCAGCTGTAGCACGCTGGTGGGAAGGCTGTTCCCCAGGTCTGCTGGTGGAACTGCTGCATTACTGTCTGTATCCTGTGCTCTCTGGCACCAGGTCTGCCTGGCCCAAGGAAGGAAAATGGCTCTGTGTGTAGACTGCTGTTCTGTGGTCAGCCAACCTCAGCCAGATGCTTGTATCTTGCTGCATACTTCTGAATGTTCTTTTTTGATGAATGGCAAGAACAGGTTTCTAAAAATAAATTAATAGTTTTCCCTTTTTACTTCCTGTGACCTAATATACTTTATTTATCTATATAGCTACTAGTCATCGTCATTCTTCGGCTCACGGGAGTATAAACAAAGTTGAGCCCCAGCCACTGAGTGAGGATGTGGAGCCAGGCTTTGTCCTGGTTTCCAGCTCAGTGTGAGAGCCGTAGAACAAGGACGGGGACGAGGACAGGCAGGGATGGCTCTGGGCTGTGCCACAGAGGCCTTGTGTGTGAAGAGGCAGTGAAAAAGTGATCACCTTGGTTTATCCTTAAAATGATAAAACCCGAGTGAGGTTCCAGTTAATTATTTCTCCAGCATTATCCCTACTATTGATCAAGCCAATGTCCAAACCAATGGTTGCTTTCATTTAATCAACTCGAGCAATGTACTTTACATCTCCTGGAAGACTAAATTTATTATTCAATTCATCATACTGTTGATTCCATGTCCCAGACAAATCATAAACTTGAATCAAACAGATCTGAAAATAAATTAGTGTTATTGGTTTTTTTGGGAAATGATCTCCCTTCTGTGGTGATTGATTGCCTACTAGCATTTAAGGCTGCTCTGTACTGTGGCATCATAGTGTTGTAATTTTGTTTACTTGTAAGAAATGCCTAGTATCTGATCTAAAACGTGCTGAGCATCATTTCCCACCTTGGAACATAAGATTCTATGATATGGCATAGCTTGGGAGTGCCTCTCTGTTGTGAAGCAAGGCACCTGCATGTTACAGTGTATAATGTATATTATAATGCAAATTAAATAGAAAAGGCACCTTATAAGACATACTGAACAGTTTGAATCTGTGCTATTTGAAGCTTAGTGTATCCACATATGGCTAATAGGACTGGCTCAGTGTCCTATGCAGGAAGTGGGCTTACTACCAAGCATAGTAATGCAGGGTGAATGTCAAAATGTTCCATTTTCTTTTCCCCCTTTTATCAGAATAACTGCTTGTATAGAAGATATGAGTTGAGAAACCCTTCATTTTAATTTTCAAAGATGAAATACATTCAATTCAGCTCTATTGAGTATATTTGCATATTCGTATATTCAGTATATTTGGGGTATAACTCTTGATGTTGTATGTAATAGAAGATGGCATAACGTTCCCCTGCCCCTCTTGCTATCCCTGTATCTTTTCTGACCTTGACAATATGTACACTCTCCTCATTTCCATGTGTACCACGTCTGTATTGTTTCTTAGTGAAATTTTACTTCCTTCCCCTCTTTTCATTATTAACTGTACCTGTCTAACTTCATCCACAGCTGTCCTTGGAGCTGCTGTGAGATTGTTTGGTGAATGTGAATGCTTTTCTGGGAACTGTTCTGTAGGATACTGCCAAAGCTTTGCATTCTTCACTCTTTACTATCATGTTAATTAAAAGGGCTCACAGCTTCCAAAACCAACAACCTTTGCTCTGGATGCATGTTTGCAGTTACTTTGAGTTAAATGAAAGCTTTTCATAAGCAGCTTTGGGGAACTTGATCTAGTGGAAGGTGTCCCTGTCCACTGGGGTTATAACTAGAAGGTCTTTAAGATCCCTTCCAACGCAAACCATTCAGTGATTCTCTGAATACTGAGTCCAGAATGTCTTGTTGCAATGTCATGGTTTTTCAGGGATGCAGGCATCAGAATTATGTGTCTGTGTGTAAGCAGCTTGCTAGGGTTTAGTGTTGATGCTGATGGGGACATAGATCTGAAGTGCTATTTCTTCTTCACAATTACTGTCGATAACCCCTTTGGCAGATAGCTGAGACTGGCTGGAAAAGAAGAGAACATCTTTAGGTACATTAGGAGGACATACCTCAGCTATCAAGGACAACTATTTCTATGCTACTGACCGGTCTTTCAAATTCAGTCACTTTGTAGAATTATTTCACCCTGTGTGCCTGGAGGCACCAGAGGACATGTGGGTTCTCATAATAGGAACAGATCCTGTTACTGAACAATTGTACGGGAGGATGTGCAGTGCGTCCTCCTTTAGCTCACGTGGTGGGAAGCCAGGCTGAGAGGCAAAGGCTGAGCACAGACGCCCTGTCCTAGCCCTTTTGTACATGCTTTAGAAGTGCAAAATATTTCTTTAGCCACTGATCTTAAAGGACTTCAGGGAAACTCTGGGGGAGCCCATTGCCTTCTCTCTCATCGTTTTCATTTACTTTGGCAGAACTTTATATGCCAGGAAGTACCACGTTGAATACAGGGGTTTGGCAGGTAACAAAAGCAAGAATTGTCATTTCAGTTCACTTGATGGACTCAGCTGAGAGAAATAACGCTTTACCAGGGCATAGCCACATTTATTACGTGGGTGGGAGTGGAAGAAATAGAGTGGTGTGGGTCTGCCCCCACATAAATGGGGTCAGACTGTCCAGAGCTGAGTTTTATCAGCTCTGGATCTCTCTGCTGCTTACTTTGCAGGAGACAGCTGCATGTCAGTTTAAATGAAATAACATATTTTAAACACACGGTCCAGAGCTTTCCTTGAGGAATGAATGGCTAAGAGTAACAAAAGGTCATCTACAGCAAGATAACATGCACATCAATACCACTCTAATAACCTGTCTTCTGTGTGTTGCAATTAGAGTATTATCAATTAATTTGATACATTTAAGTTCATTTGGCAAGATAACTAAGTAGTTGGATAATAATAACTAAAACAAACAAAACAACATGTACCAGTTACCAATGGAAGAGCAGAAATAGATTTGAGTTCAGATTTTAAGCATCCTAGTATCATACCAGAGGCACAGACATCAAATCTGAGTCTTTTAAAGCTAATAATATCTAAGTGGCGGATGAATTACTTTATTTTCTAAACTTTGTCCTTGTAGCATTGTGCTAGCAAATTTCCAGTTAAAACAGCCAGACTCTTGTTTCCAAAACAACATCTTTGTTGTCTTTATAATATAAATTAATGAAAGCTTTCCCTTCTTCTCTTCAGCATATTTTCTCAGAATAGTTTGTAGGGGCTGTATCCTGCAATTTGCTGTGCCCTCTGGCCCTTGTCCAGTAAAGCACTTAGCAGGCAAATAGCCCTGATTTTGGTGAAAAGTGGGCAACTGAGATCCTCCTGTGTGTCTTGCTAGCCTCCCGCCCCTGGGTTTTTGAGGGAAACCTGTAGTATGCTTGTCATTCTGTGTGAGCAATACTTTGCCATAAAGTCCTGCTCCTTCACTTAGGCATCTCTCTGAGGAGCTTGGAGAATTATTTCATTGAAGAAGAACATGGAGGATGCTCTTTAGAGGTAGAGGGCGGCAAGGGGCAGGGTCCATTGCCTTATGGGTGGCTTCTGATGAGCTCTGCTCTAGGTCTAAGTGTGAGCTTTACCATTTGTCTTCATTTTGGCAAGGATGCACATAGCTAGTGGTATCTGAGGAGCTCAGCATCTCTCTAGTTACGGCACTAAATCTCTCAAGTAAAATCCAGTTGAAGCAGTTCCTGGGAGCCTGCAATTGATTCCAGTCCAGCAATTACTTTGTATTGACTGGCGTGTGCATGCAGTCTGTCAGCTGCAGGAATTTCCTACAGAGACTCAGTTGTGGGAAGCTTTTATGTTTTTGCAAGTGGAAAATAAATTCAGGGACCGTAGTGAATGTATTTCAACCTCTGTGTGAACAACTATTATTTTATTTTATTTTTTGTTAAGACATTTAAGTCTCAGGCACTGCATGAAGGCTGTCATTTAGTCACGGAAGTAGGAAAATATTGATTTCTCATAATCAGATTATTGCAGGGGAGGATCCCTCCTCTTGAGTTTGGTGTCGTCGTCAATATAAAATGGGCAGCTGACTTCAGCTTGTGCCAAGTTTGATATCATGGCTCTTTGCACCACATCCTTTTCCCAGATGATTTCTTTCTTACTATTTTATTTTTGAGATTCCAAAAGGGCAGAAAAGAGGACATCACAGAAATGGAGACTGAACTTGGGCATGGAGGGAAAGCGTCTCGGACATCCACAGGCAGGAAATTTGAGCTTCTTTGGAACCTGAATGAGTTCTGGAGCAGTCTCGCTATTTTTATATATTTATTTCCCTGTTTGGCTATTCTGCCTGCTTTTCCCACGTTATCATCAAAGTGGCCCCAGAAGGGATAGTTGTGAAACAGAAACTATCTGTGAGTAGAGAAACAAAAACAGAGCTTTTGTTAAGTTACCGATGCCTTGGTTTTAGCAAAAACAAACAGCTTTAATTGCCAGAAGTATTTGCAAATGCTTTTGCTCTTTTCAGAAAGTGTTTTAAATGGGGGGAGAAGGGAAAGATGTGCAGGGACTGCTCCATCTTGTTGAAACTGTGGATGACGAGCCAGTGCACCAGTGGTAGTTTCTCCCTCTTCCTAATTCTTGCCCTAGCTTGAAGTAGATAGAGCAGTGGAGCTAAAGGAAAAAATAGTTTCTTCCCCTGGTTCACATGAACTGCTTTGAACTGGAACAGATGTGGATGTACAGAACTATCTGCTTACTGCCACTGTTCCATTTATAACCACAGATTTTCTATTCAGGTCTCTTTATCATTTTAACTTATTTTGTTTTTCCACGTCCTTTTCCACAATAAAATATTTGTAACTAAATGGGATTTCAGCTTGCATCCAAAGCCTTTGCAAGCACTCCTCCTTGTGTGAACTTTCAATCCCAGGATTATTGTTCAGAGACTTTTTGCTTATAGTGATGGCTCTGGAGACCAAGTTGAGTTTGGGATCATGCTGTTTGTAAGATGGTGTCTAGAATATTGGCTTGTTACCAAATTAGGTTAGAATTCAGAGTGTGGTGTAGCGGTGATTTAAATCTCACAAAAGATGTTTGTAATATCTAACTTCCACATGCCATTTCCATTAGATGTCTGCTTTATGGAGCTTTTTCCAAATTTGAAGTACAAAGTAAGTCTGTGTACAACCCAAACCAAAATGGTTTCAGTGAGTACAGATAAGAGATTGAAGTTCAGCATCTTAAGTTCAGGCAATGGTGTTGGTTTTGTTTCGTGTTTCTCCTGAGTTCCTGCTTTGAAGCAAGCCCGCTCAGTGTTTGATCTGAGCAAGTGTTCAGTAATTAATTCCCGGTATGTTCTGTTAAGTAAGGTGAGTCCTGGAGTTCCCATTGACTGAGACCCAGGAACATGTCCTGTGGTGGAGGAAAATGGCTCATAGCCATGGATGGCATCAGCAGTGATACTTGGTTAAAGCCAAGCAGTTATGCCTTTCCAGTTCTGTGCTCAGAAAAGCAGACCATGTGGCCTTTATTACAAAATTAGGGATTCATTTTTTTAGACTTACTTCAGTTTCTCTGTTCTCTAATTTTCTATGGAAGCAATCAGTTGTTTGCATATTGGAGGCTGTATGTGTTAAGTTCTTTGTTTTAGTTTGCCGGTTTTGGCCTTGATGCAGAATGCAAAAGTTTCATCAAAGTCATGGAGGCAGATAGGATTTTAATCAAAACCATGTTAAAAGCTGAAATCCTCTTTGACTGTGGGGCTCCTTAGGGCTCAGCCATGATCCATCTTCTTTCTGTGCTGCCTTGGGGGGATGCTGGGGATCTTCCTTTGCAATTTGAAGACCGGCTGTGCAGCTGGATGGTGTGGTATGGTGAAGAACCATTCATGAAGAAGCTGATATTTGGGTGCTCTGCGGAGCAGTTGAAGATGGCAGTGTGTCCTGCAGGTACTTCTGGCGATGGGCTGGTCACAGAGATGGGTAAGAGGTGTGTGGCTATTACCTGGCAGCAGAGAAGTTGCATAAAGTTAAACAGAAATAGAAGTAGGTGTTACCGCTATGAAGAAGGCGTGGTTTATGTTGTTTCCCAACAACAAATGGATGAAGAAACAAAAGAAAAAATTGTGTTTTATTGCCTAAATGAAGGTTAAGGTTAAATTGATAATGTCTTTCCTTCAACCAGTTGGATTTTAGTCACTGTGGGAACTGTCTCCTGTCATTAGCCCTGTGGA
>PPHD01022231.1:0-12938 GCA_002909625.1 Bambusicola thoracicus | reverse complement strand
CTGACAGCAGATTCCTCAGCATGGCTGTGAATCGCACAAGCTGTGATGGGACATGTGGCCCCGCTGGAGCTCTGAGTGCCACTTTGCAGCACTGGGTAATGTGAGCAGTGGGTCTGCTGAAACCCACCCCCCCATCCACCGGCCTCCTTCCCTGTGCTGGGGGCAGAGCGTGCTTTCCCAGCCAAGTGAGAACAAAGGAAGAAATCTCATGAATGAGAAAAAATCCCCTTTGCCTGCCAGACAGAATGGGAATCGCGTTTGTGTTACACACGAGCAGCTCACGCCTGCCAGCCCTGCGCTGCCTGCGACAAATAAACCTCACTGCTGCTATTCCCTACAAATCCCTGGCATCAACATCCCCAGGGTGACTGCCACTCGGATTCCCCTTCTGGATCCAACACAATTAGGGTAATTATCCCCTGAGTGTGTCCCCATTGATGCCGAGCTGCTGAAGCAGTGCATTTTGGAAGCACATATTGCAAGAGGGCTGGGGTTGGCTTGCTGCAGATCTTTTGCTGTGAACACTGGACTTTGCACTTGTCCTGGAGTGCTGGCTCTGCTCAGAGCACCTGAGTTTGCACTCACACCTTAAGCTTTGCCTCAGCCAAAAAATCCCTTAGCGAGCCATCCTGCTCTGGCTAGAGGAGTGAAGGAGAATTAAAGGAAACAAATGGAGCCTCTCGCAGCATTTCCATTTTGATGAGATGGCAGGGGAGATACTAACAAGAAAGCAGGTTTTTTAAGAAATTATTGCAAAACAAAAGCTCCCTTAAAGCCGCCTTAATGTGCTCGGCATACTGTGGGTAATAAAGATGGAAATGATAATGATTGTAGATTATGCGCAAGGTTGCTCACCTCTTCACTGCAGCTTGTCATGGGATAATTTAGGGCTGCCGAAAGCTGGCTGTCAAGTAGCAATTCGACAATAGGCTGTGCCTCACTTCGGGGCTTGTAATGTGCAGGGCTTCTCTGTTATTAGGCTGCTAACAAGCTGATTAGAGGCGGAAAAAGCGATGTTCCCAACTCCCCTTGGATGTGGCTCTCTTTCTCAATGCCTGTCACTGCCGAGCTGTCCCAGGAGGGCTGGCAGTGTTTTGGCACAGTACGAGGATGTGCTGCCGTAGGTGCCTTCGTGGAACATCCCTGGGGCATGGGGCGGCTGCAGGGAGAGGAGCAGTCAGAGGGATCGGGTTGGGTGCTGCTTGGTGCTGCTGGCCTTAGTGTTTCCACTTCGGTTTGTGGCTTGGGGGAGCAAAAGGTCCAAAAAGTGTCATTGAGCAGCCTGCACGGTGGGGTAAAAGCTGGGGGTGTTTGTATGGGCATTGCCCTGCAGTGGTATTGGCGTTGCATGGGGTGCTTAGTGGGGTACCCTCGGATCCCCAGAAGGGCCACCCTCTCCTCTGTCCCTGTGCTGCCAAGACTCGTCCCCATTGCTGCCATTGCTGCCCCCGCAGAGCACAGCATGTGTTTTCCTGGAGTTTTTGGGATGCTGTGGGGGAACCTCCCAGCAGTGCCCAGCCCATCTACCACAACCCCAACTGCGGATGAAAATCCTCGTTTTCCTTTGATTTCCCTTTGCCTCGTGCCTACAACTTTGCATGGAGGTGGCATATTATTACAACAAGTCCCCCAAGCCTTTGCTCAAAAGAACCTCTTATCCCCACCGATCCCAGCGGATTACAGAAATAGCAAGAACAGAGGATCTAAAGAAAGAGACAATTTCCTGCACTGATAAGGCAGCAGCTGAACAGCGGTGTCATTGTCTGGTGCTCTGTTTATCACATTTGCTTTCAGCAAGGGAAGGAGAGAGAGAGAGGATGAATAAGGAGTGTCCAGCAGTTTGCTTAGTGCTGCTGGGGAGGGGATAAGTGGGATTTTCCTTCCTCAGCACCCACTGCGGGGACTGAGATTGATGCTGCTTGCACGGCTTGCTCGGCCTCTTGCAATGTGTGATTATTGCCAGATGATGCTGAATGTGGGCCATTGGTGCCTGGGTTTGGGGATCTGCGTTAGGTTATTTAGGACTGATGAGGTCCCTGGGTGCAGCAGCACCTTGACTCAGAAAAAGGCTGATTTCTCTGATCCAAGCAGTGAAGGAAGGGATTGTGCTGAAGTGGGAAGTGTTGTGTCCTCTGCCACCGCAGTGCACGTCTCAAAGGGCTTTGGGGGCAGATCAGGTGTTCTTAATGGTGGGGCAAAGGGAGGCCCTGGGTTGGAACCCAACTGAGAGAGTGGGAACCAAAATTGCAAGACAAGGTCATGTTGTGGTGTGGCAAAAGGTTCAATGTGAAGTGCTTTGTTTTTGCCTTTGCTAAAATATTCCACTTTGAGACAAAAAAGGGGGCTTGCTCTGATGTGGCACGGGTACTGGCTGCTGAAAATGAGACTGTTTGCAGCAAATGGCTCCTTGGGGTGAGGGCAGCCATGGTGCTTCTGTGAGACCCCCAGAGTGCTGTGGGGGGTTGGGAGGGGCTCTGAGTTGGGCTCTGAGCAGAGCTCCCTCATCATCCAAACGCCTCCAAGTCTTGAGGCACGGGTGGGAGTCCAACAGCATGGAATGTAATATGGGAGCTGCAAAGTGAGGCTCCTCAAAAGGCATCTGCTGGGGAGCAGCGGGTAGGCAGAGCGGAGCTGTCCATGGTGGGATACGGGGATGTCACATCGAGCTTTGCTGGTCCCCTATTGCAGGGGTTGGGGTCCTGGAGCTGGTGACCCAGCGCTGCCCTCACTGCTGGTAGTTCTGTTCTAGGACACTTGTGGGAAAGTCTGGAGAGCTTCAGCCAACGAGAGAAGCAAGAGGTGGGAAAAAATAAAATAAAGGAGCAGATATTCTGGCACAGAGAGATGTTTTGACTTCTCCTGATGAAGTGACATTTTTTATTTCTAAAATCTGCCTAAATTGGCTCTGTGTGCATATAGGGAGAAGGTGGAACAAACAAACTGGTGCATGTGACAGCAATAGGTTTTATTCTGGGGACAAACCAAACTTTGTGGTTGACTCACAGCAAGCTTTGGTGCTTTTTTTTGCTTTTGCACTGAGTTGGAAGGCTTTGGAGGCTGTGTGGTTCCTCTTAAAGGGGGAGAACAAAACAAGAAGTTTCTCTGCATGGTTGCACCTGGGTCCTGCAGGTCCTGGGGGGGGGATGGCAGCCCCAGCCAAGAGATGCTGCATCCCCCCAGCTCTCACGAATGGGACGAAGCTGTCTCCTTGCACCTTATCCCTGCAGAGCTGTATAGGCCTTCCATGCACTGAGGCAATTTCCTGCTCCTGGGGCTCCAGAAAATGCTGCCAGGATCTGGGGCACACCTGTCGGTGCTTCTGGGTTCTGGCCCCAAGATCTCATGGAGCAGCAGCAGAAGAAACCCTGTGCACTACCCAGCTCCGGGATAAAGTTCAGAAAATGCACTAAGCCTCCTTGTTAGCAATCTGCAAAGCAGCCCCGGCATCTGTGCACAGCTGGAGTAAAACAAACAGTGTGTGCACAAAGCACATGAAGACCTGGAGCTCACTCCCTGCTCAGGCAGGGGAGATGCTGGTGTGAGCCATGCAGCATGGGAGGAGATGCTAATGGAAAGGGGATGGGTGAGAGGTGGGGATGGGAGGAGGGAAGGGATCCTTTTGCCTCTCGTCGCCGCCTGCTTCAGATGCCCCTGGCTTGTGAGGAGACTGCCAAACACTTTCCATAGGAAAATGGATTATTCTACAGTCAGATTAATGGGCTTTCATTTTGCAAAACATCTGTCACTGTTAGTCCTGGACAGTGAGCGTGAAATTAGTTTTGACTGCAGAAAGGCAACGTCGGTGTGTAATATGTGACTTACATGACAACGGCCCACGAATCAGCTGGGGAGTGGGGATTACCTGGTGGGAGGAGGTGGGGCTGTGGGGTGCCCCAGGCCCTGGGGATGAAGTGTCCTCACTGTGCCCATCAGCATGGCACCAGAGCCTCCCATTTCCCTCCGCAACCCAGCGAGCCATGGTGTTCTGAGCTCAACCCTTTGTGTCTTGCAGATGTACATCCAGACCACGACGCTCACCATCTCGGTGAGTCTGAGTGCCTCAGTGTCCCTGGGCATGCTCTACATGCCCAAGGTGTACATCATCCTCTTCCACCCGGAGCAGAACGTCCCGAAGCGCAAGCGGAGCCTGAAGGCGGTGGTGACGGCGGCCACCATGTCCAACAAGTTCTCCCAGAAAGGAGGCTTCCGTCCCAATGGAGAGGCCAAATCAGAGCTGTGTGAAAACCTGGAAACACAAGGTAATGTTGCTCATGGTGGTGGGGCAGGTGGCAGGCTGTAGCCATGCTGTGCTGCACTGCGTTAGTGCGGGCGAGAGGTGCTCTCTGGTTATCTGCAATGGGAGAGCATTGTCTCCTGCCCGTTGGCAGGGCAGATTCCCTCTCCATTCGTTTATTCCCACTCTAGAAACACAATTTTTCATCACTGTAGCCACATGGATAAGACAGGACGTGTCCTGCCCACTCCCTCCATTCCCTCCACAAGCCCACGTGTGTTATACCATGGGAAGTGCTGGTGGGTGGCTGGAATGGGAAATATGCTGCCACTGCTACATGAGACACCAGCTGGGGCTTGCTGAAATCCGTGTGCTTGCAATGGGCACCTGGGGAAGGATCCTAATAGGGGCTGATAGGAAGATGGGTGCCCCCAGGGCCCGGTTGGGGCTGAGGCTGTCCTGGGAACACAGCCACTGCTCTGCTGTGGGGAGAGGCCTGGGAAATCCTTAGGAAGGGAATGTGTGACTGTTTTGCATCTGGGTTTCTAAAAATAGAGCCTTACAGGAGGAATAAATGGTTGGAGGCAATCCTGTTGAGGTGCTTTGAGAAGAGAACTCTTATTTGGGCTAAGTCTGAGAAAACTCCCATAGAAATACTAGCATTCCTCATGCGCCACCACAGTTTCTGGATTCCAGCAACAGTGGGATGGAGACCAAACTGCTATTCCACAGATAGCCATGATTTCCTTTGTAATCTCACTCTTGCTCCCGTTCCAGTCTGAGCTTTTTCATACCCCTTGGCACCTCTGTATAAGCCATGTGTTACATCTCCCTGTGCAATGGCCCTTCTTGGCTGTAGCCCTCTATGTAATGCTTCTTCATGGGCAGTTTTTCTGCTTAATCCACTCTTTCATCAACCATTGTGAGCTGTGGAAGGCAGCTGTGCGGTCAGAGCCCCTTTCTCAAGTTGGAAGTTGCTTTTGCCAGACGCTGTCACAACTCATTGTGGTCTGTGGTCCCACCCCAACGTAGCAGGGGGTGAGGGTTCCCCTCCCATCCCCTTTTGTCTGCGGGGATCTGTGGGCTCAATGGGAGCAGACCAGCCCCCATGTGGGGAGCCAGGCTCCCCATGGCATCGCTGTCTGTGGTGCTGAAGGAGCATCGGCTCACCTCTTCTCTCCAGCCAAGAGCATCTCATCCACAATCTGAACCCACATCTTTCCCATGTGCTCTCTGCTGTGCTGAATATCCTTCTCCCCGTGGGACTCGTAGCAGTAGCCTCCAAGGCTGAGACGTGCTGGGAGCAGGGAGCTGAGCTCCTGTCTGCTGCGTCTCCAGCTCCGATGTGTCATGCATAGGGAATTGGGGAGCTGGGTGTGCAGCAGCGAGCAGCAAGCCTGCCATGACACTGCTGCTGGTGCAGGAGGCACCGAGGGGCTGTCAGCGCCAGGCAGAGGGGCTGTTCTTTGCTCTGTCACCAGCAGGTCACATATCCTTAAATAAACAACAGAATGAATAATTCACAGGGCTTTGATACGGGCAGATTGGCTATGAAAACACTGCGGCTAACAAATAGCTCTGTCAGCTCTAATTTCTTATGGCCTATCTAATTGTTATCTGGGAATACCAGTCGAAAATCCGCAGTGAGGTTCATTTGTCAGTGAGGCACCAAGACAGAGGGAGAGCATAGAAGGGGGAGAGTGAGCATGCACATGTCCAGTGTGGATGGCAGAGCCATGGGTTGCACAAGGGATGCCTTTGTGCTGCTTGTAGGGCTCTGGTATGCCCCGTGTCCTTGGCTGGAGGTCTCTGCTGTCATCCGTGGGGATGTTGTGGAGCGGGTTCTGCAGAGCACTGTGCCTGGCTGCAGCACCAAGAGGAGCCAGAAGCTATGAATCGCTGCCCACAGCTCTCCCTGATCTGTGGTTGCAGCCCAAGGGCAGCAGCACAGCCCTGCAGGAAGCTGGACGATTTCTTGTTTAGTGGCATTTTCCTGGCTCTGGGCTTGGCTGCAGCTTCCCTGGTGCATCTGGGACACATGCGGCTTTGTAGCCATCGTTCCCTCCTGTGTTTGGCCCCATCCTCAGGGCTGGTGGCTCTGGGAAGGTGATGGGGAGTTTGTGTGGGTGTTCTCCAACCCTGGACATGGGGTGCAGGCATCCCAGGCTGGGCTGGGGCTGTGCTGGCCACATGCTGCCATGCACTCCTCTCTCGCCATCTGCAGAGCTGGACTGGGGCAGGAAGAGATACTGGGTGTATGGAATACCTGCAGGTCTGTCTGCAGAGGATAGGTGATGTGGCTGGGGGGCACATCCTGGGGACTGTGTCACTTCAGGATGGTCTGTCTATAGGGCTCAGCCCTTCCATCACAGCTCTGTGCCATCACAGGGAACCAGCACTGGTTGGATCCACAAGCAAACACCCCACCAGCATCTCCTCACTCAGATAGGGGTCAGGGGATGGGACAAAGAACCACAGAATCATTAGGGTTGGAAAAGTCCAACCGCAGCCCAGCCCCACCATGCCCACTAACTGTGACCCTCAGAGCTACATGGTTCTGAACCTCTCCAGCGATGGTGACCCCACCACATTCCTGAGCCACCACCACCGCTGCCCAGCTCACCACTGTCTCTCTTTCCAGCACTGTCCACCAAGCAGACCTACGTCAGCTACAGCAACCATGCAATTTAACTGCAGCGATCGCAACCGCCTGGCACAAAGGGAGGCTGCGGGGGGAGCCGACCCCAGCACTTACAGCAGAGCCCAGCGGGGAGCAGGACAGGGGGGTGACAGCAGGGTCCTGCTCCGGGCCGGGCCGGGGGCTGAGCTCCCATTGGAAGATGATCAACAGCAGCAAAAAATAAAATAAAATCAAGAAACAATCAAAATCAAGCACCGACCACCGTGACGATGCATGCCTCCCCATGGAGGAGCAGCGGAGCAGAGGGGATGGAGCGCGGGGAAGAGGGGACGGACTGCAGCGAATCTTTGGGTTTTTTTTCCTGTATCTTGGCAAAAAAAAACAAACAAAAAAACAAACCGACAGCATTTTCCCTGTTCTGGAATTCGTGAGGTTGTTTGTGGTTGTGCAGAACCTTCTGTTTTCTTTCTTTTTGTTTTCAATCAATTCTCCCCTTTTCTTTCGTTCCCTTCCTCCTCCGTCCCCCTTCACTCTCCCGTCTCCAACCAAATTCTCTATGTTGCAAAAAGGAAAAAGAAATAAAAAATACATAAAATGAAAAAAAAATAATTAAAAATAACTGGAGAACGAAATAAAAATAAAGTGAAACCTCGACTGTGTTCAAAGTGCTGATTTCTATAGGTGGTTCCTTAATGTATGTGATGACCATATGGATTGAAATATGTCTGCTTTATGTACCGACCAGTCAAAAAAAGAACAAAAACACACACACAAAAAAAAATTACAAAGTTCAGTGCCTGGATGTTTATGAATTATTCGATGACTGTGTAGAGCATGATCATTTTTATACGAGGAGATTTCTAATAAAAGACCATGGTTTTGCACTCGGCGTTTGCTGCCTCTTGGTGACTGTTTGGTGGGGGGGAAGGTTTGGGGTGAGGCTCAGCATCCTTTCTCTGTGCGTGGGTCCATGTGTTGGGATGGGGCAGGGACAGGAGGTGGCTCAGCATCACGTCGGGGCATGTGCTCGTGGCTTGGGGTGGAATCTGGGGTAGGAAGGGGTGAGCTCTCCTTGTTTGCTCTTCCCCAAGGGCGGTGCTGGGTGCGCAAAGGTATTTCCCTTTTTTTCCCCCGATTTACAAGTGAGATCAGCTCCACCCCCATCAGGACCCAGCTGGGTTAATTAGGATGTCTCTGGCTCACTGCAGCCCTGTCCTTCCTGTGTGGAGGATGCGACCCCAGCGCCGGCCTTGGGAGCAGCCCATTGCACCAGCCATGTGGTGTCCAGCTTTGGAGGGCTTTAGGGTTGTCGCTTCTCATGCCTAAGTCTGTCTGCTTTGGGAAGGCGCTTGGAAAGGCAAGGTAATGAGTGGCTGCTCCAAGCTCCCCTTTGTTGCTGAGAGCAGATGGGAAGTGGGGAAAGGAGGCATGGATGGGTGCTGCTGCCCCAAAGGGTTGCCACCAGCTTTGGGGCAGCTTGTTGCTTTGGGTGCTCTGCAGCAGCTGGTTGGAGCATCCCATCCTCAGAGGTGTGATTGCTGAGGTGTCCTCCCATCCCTTTAGCTGTGTTCCTCCCAGGTGAAGTTATCCCATCGTTTTGGATGTTTCTAGACCTAACTACAGCCCCCAGCCCCATTCCTGTGCCTGCATGCCCCAGGGAAGGTCTCAGCGCTGCTCTGAGTGCTGCAGGGACAGTCAGCCGTCAGCACTGCACTGCTCCCTGCCAATGTGGGGAGGGCAGAGCACTGCTGGAAGGCAGGAGGTAGGGGAGAAAAAAGGGATATAATGAAAAGCCTGGAACTTTGATAAGATCACACTTGTCAAAAGAGCTCCTCAGGAGGAAAAATTGCTCCGCTCCTGCTACATCCATCACTGTCTGATCGGATGCGAAATGCCGCCTGGTTCAGAGGGCTCCCAGAAAACCCGAGTTGATGTCTCTGGCTCTGTTTCTGGCTCTGAGTTACCAATCTGCTGGTTTTACAAGCAGCTTTCCACCCCAGACTCTGCCTGACAGTGACGGGGATGGCTGATCCCACCTTAATTACAGCATCCCTTCGCTCCTATGAGGGATGCTCTCCTCCCATGAGGGATGCTCTGAGTCCTCTGGGGGAGGTGTGGATGGAGGATGCCTGCTGGCACCCATCAGATCCCCATACTCATTTGGTATCTGAAGATCTGAGGAGGCTCATGGCACAGTGCAGAGCCTGGGGAGCAAAAAGGAGACCCAAGCCAGCTCCGTGCCCAGGCAGCTGTTGTAGCTGAAAGGGATCTGAGCCGTACTAAAGGTTGGAGCGATGGTGGGCTCTGGGCTCCAAGGGCCAATCCCAAAGTGGTGTTTCTGATGCTTGAGCAAGGAGTCACTCGGCCAATTTCTGAATGCAGTTTCAAGCAGATTCACGTCCCCCTCTTGCTTCAGGCCCTGTTTGAACACAATAGCTACCCTGATTTCTTGATGGGTCTGGTGGAGTGTTAAATCAAAAGAGTCCTCATGTGGGCACTTACTTTGGTGTAAGTGTGCTTTGCTGCGATTCAGTCTTACTCCTTACAGACTTGCAGCCTAAAAGATGTAAAGGCGCCCTTAAACAGATATGCAAAATATTTGCACAGATCCAACCTCACTGGTCTTGGAACAGAATTTTAATTGGCCCCATTTTTATCAGCTCAAAACCTACCCTTGCTGGCACCATTCCTGCACGCCGCTAAATAGACCCGCATCCCTCCCAGCGCTGGCTGCGAGTCGGCGGCGGATGCGGTGACCTCCGCACACGGCTGGTTAATTTTGTATGGCATTTCATGATACAGTGCCGCTTAATTCTAGACGCTTATTTGATTATGAAAGCTAATTAAAAGGGAGCAGTCTATAAGCAATTGAGATGGATATAGAGCGCTGCAGATCTGGGCTGCGGTGCTGCTCTCTGCAGAGGCTGCTGGGGCATTTTCAGGAGCTAGCTGGCACCTCTTAGGATCTGATCTCAGTTTTGCTTGACATATTGGAAGGCAAGATAGATACTGAGTGTTCTGGTGGGGGGAATTCCTCATTTTTGGCACTTTATGTATGTATTTTTGGTCCCTGTACTGAAATCTGTGCTGCTGTTCTACTCGCCTCTTTTGCAGCTTAAAAGCACTGCTCTGATTTTTCCTTTATTCCTATGAAGGACTGTTGAGTTTAAATAGCACTAATTGCTCGAGTTCCCCCCCGGGGTTGGCCTGCATGTTTCTTCACTTCTAATGGGAGCTGAGAAATGGGGGAGGAACCCACGGCAGCGCTGTCTCCCTGCTCGTATCTCATCATCCACCTCCTCCTCTGAGCTCCCCCTCTATGCTTTTGGGGTCCCACCACCCTTTCTGTTGTGTGTTAGGTCCTGGGCTGTGTATGCATGCTTCGCCCCAGCCTGTGTGTGAGGCAGCAGCGTGGAGCCCATCATTAACTCTGTTCTGTGAGAGGCAAATTACAGACTTCAGTGACACAATTAGGCCAACTCTATGGGAGATGGAAAAACAAAATCATTTCTCTGTAGATTTCTCAGCCCCGTCTCTCGGTTGCCCACCAGCTGGGGCTGGAGCCCTCCTGTCGAGGCCATAGCAGAACTCCTGTGTAAGCAAATCTGGAAGAAGCAGATGGATTGGGAAGGTGGAGGATACAACACCAGTGGCGTGTCCCCTGCTCCAGGACAGGTGTCCATCCATCTCCTCCCACAGGGAGAGCTGCACAGTCCCAATTGGAGCTCTGAGCTTGGAGCACGGCACAACTTGCACTGGGAGCAGAAGGCAGCAGAGTTTGTGACCTGCTCTGTAGTGAGCAGGTTGGGCTGATGTCAGCACTAGGAAGCTTCACTCCCAGCGGGAGCCATGGCCAACCAAAAGCTTTGCTGTGGAGCATCAGGCTCTTGTAGCACCACTGGGAGCTTTGGAGGCACAAGAGGAGACTTTGAGCACAGCTTTCCCTGGCTGTGGGAAGGTAGGGAGGACTCTGAAGAGCTATGGTGAACACATCAGTGATACAGAGGGGATGGGCAATGCCTTGGAACCATTGGCAGATGGAAGACACACAGTGCTGAGGGCCACGGGACCCCAAAGGGAGGTGGGAGCACCCCAGGGCCAACCGCTTGGGTTGCCCTCAGCACAGCACCCATGGCCATGGATGGAGGTGTGCCTGTGGGTCTGCCCAGCGCTGATGTTCTCTGTATGGCCAAGAGAGTCAATGGCAGATTGTGTTGAAATCTCACTTCAGCGGCAAAAGCTGCAATTAGCATTTAATGAAGCTTCTTGCTTTTATTTTTAGGTAACCTCCGATTCCCTGGCTGTGTAATTTAGTCCTCCATTGCTTGGAGATAATTAAAGTATGTCACTATAATTTGCTTTTTTTAAAAGCCTGTAATTATGTTTTTATTGAGAGTAAAAAAGGAGAGGGGGAGGGGGAGATGAAAACAATGTCGGAGGAGGAGAAAGCTTTGGATGGGCAGAGGGGATGTCATCCAACTTCGAGCCTTAGGAGGGCTTTTCAGGGTGCCGGGTAGATCAGGCACAGAGGAAGATCTTCTGTATGAGCATGGGTAACAGCATGCGGGTAATGGCAAGATGTGGAGTCTCAGGTGGAGATACGAGAGTTCTGGGTGCCTGCAAGACCTGAGTGCTCATGCATTATGTTCGTCAGCAGCATAACCACAGCACTTGCAAGGGCTCTGTGTGCAGGACCAGCTGGTCCTCGGTGTCATTCCCCTTGCAGCACCCTTCGGTCCTGCACTCCGGGGCAGTGCTGTGCAGGACATGCTCAGCCTGGAGCAGAGCAGCTGAGGTCTCACCCCCTCAGCCTCCCACCCTTGAGACATCCCTGCCAAGCCCAGCAAACATCTGCACATGCTGGGTGCGTGCCCACCAATTGCAGATCTGGTGACAGCAATGCTTTGCTGAGTGCTGACTGTATGTAGGGATAGCTGTGTTTGGAGTTGAGGTTTCCCCACTCCTCTTGGACCCTTGTGGTTAAAGGCAGTAATAAATGCAGCTCCAGGAGGACCACCTTCCCAAGCTGATTCCTCCCAGCCCTGCTGCCACATCACCAGAGCTTCCCCAGCTCTGTCCATGACCTGGGAACTGCACTGCTGAAGGGGAGGTCTGCTTCTGCACAATGCAACGTGGTGTGGCTCATGCATAGGCACCCCCTGCACCAGGACCTATGAATGAAGAGGAATTAAATCAATCTTCCCAGGCCTGTCAGGACTGCACAGTCTTTGTTAGACGCTCCTTGCAGTTTGGGCTGTGTTGGCATCAGTAACTGCTGCTGCTGGATGTCAAACATCCTGCGTCCATCCAAACCCTTTGGCACTAATGCAGATTGCGCCAGCTAGAGCATCCTGCCTTGCTCCAGCCCATGTAATGTTGTGCGTGGCCTTGGGGTGAGCACTTTCCCAGCAAAGCTGCTCTCCTGCAAACAGCCCTGAAAAGAGAGCTTGGCTTTAGCAGGGGGAACCGCTCACCGACAACTCACAGCCTGCAAATTGCCAGGGGGAGGGGGGTTGAATATGGGGAAAAATCAGGCTAATTGATAGGCCTGTGGCCAGTTCACAGCCAGAGGGAGATGGAATGAGTGGATTTGTTGGCTTTTTTTTTTTCTCCTTAAGTTATTCTTGCTCAGATTTTTGAGTGCTAAGAGGTTACGTTTGGTTTAGAATATATTTAATTCATTAAAACGTTGATCTTCTCTGCTGCAGAGTTCAGATGTGATCCCA
Source organism: Bambusicola thoracicus (assembly GCA_002909625.1). Lineage (NCBI taxonomy): Eukaryota > Metazoa > Chordata > Aves > Galliformes > Phasianidae > Bambusicola > Bambusicola thoracicus. The sequence continues at coordinate 337 of PPHD01022231.1, read as the reverse complement.
GGCTTTACTCTTTATCTAAATGCAAAGGTTTCTTGCCAAATATACAAAGCAGGAAAAGCCTTGGTGCTTAGGAAAAATGACACGATGAAGAGAGAATGGTGCTAGACTGCATTCCAGTGCAGGAACCCACTGCTACTGCAAGCAACATCCGCACCGCTGCGTGCTCAGCTTCCTTCTTGCCCATGCTATGAAGTTCTTAGGATGTCTCGCCCATTCCCACCCCTTGACATGTCTTGGTTCTACAAGCAGCAGCCCGAGGCCCTGCAGCCAGCTCAGGTGTGAGGTGCTGTATGCTGGGATGCGGTGCAATGTGCTGCGGTCCTCTGAAAGCTCTTCT
>PPHD01022230.1:2011-12938 GCA_002909625.1 Bambusicola thoracicus | reverse complement strand
AGGTATATAAGGTTCTACTGCTGCGCAATAAATCCGACATCTTGGCGCTAGACACTGTGTGTCCATCCCATTTGTCCCTGGGCTGGGGGTGTCCAGAACGGAGGGGGCTAGCCTAGCTGGTTTGCCACTTAGTCAGCACTGGTTGTTGATCGCAGCAACAAAAATCTTTTGCCAAATGTGTCTGACAATCTACTACTGTTTGGAGAAATGAAGGTTCAAGAAGTCAGCAAACTGAGGTAAGAGCAGAAACTTAAAAATGCAAAACCTGTGATACTTAACTAAAAACCTGCAAGAAGATGCTGGAGCTCAAAGCTACTCTTTGTCCCAGCCGCAGCCAATAGCTGACTTCTGAATAGCCTCTGCTGGCTTCACTTTGCAACTCTGTCTTGACACAGCCTCAGTCCTGAAAAGGGCTTCTAAACCTGCTTATCTTGTGCCGTACATGAAGAGGCTGAAGGTTTCAGCTTTGTTCCCTCAAAATGTAAAGAAGCAACTAAATAGATAAGTGACTTCTATATTATTATTTTATTATTATCATTATTTTATTACTAAGCTTGGAAACTGTCTTCCTCTGGTTCCATTAATGGAGATCATCTGTCTGCCAGCTTGACAGTTCACCTGCTGTGTCCTCTTGCCCTGTACTTTCTTCAACTGGAAACACCTGGGTATCAGCAGGGGAAGATGGAAAGGTGTTTCTGTATCTAGGCAAGGAACCTGAAGGAGTATGTAGGCAACTTAATTCTGGCTATGTAAAAGGCCCAATTTCCATTGAACAGCACAACTACTTTTTCTAACATATTGAAAATATTTCCCTGTTTTGAATGCGTGTGTGCACGTTTGTATATTTTGTTTGATTTTGGTGCAGTTTGTTCATTTGATTTTTTGCCAGAGAAAGCTTGTACACATTAAATTTTCTGTACATTCTTTTTTTTTCTGCTCCTAGTTGATCCACTATCCTTTAACAGTATGCGATGCATAAAATTTATATTGCTTTCCATAAGGGACAGTACCTTCGTACTATATTTTGTGTGACTACCTAAATCACTAGGGATGGTAAATTGTCTGAAAACCATGAATGCCATCATTAAGCTGAGCTATCTATTAAGCTATCTATACAGGGATTAATTCATGACAGCTTTTATACTGAATTTTAAGTAGTCAGAAGTGATGCTGAAGCAGAAATATATATATCTATATATATATTTTGTACTTGAATATACGTGAATGTTATACTTCTTTTTTTAATGTAGAGTATTAGTACTGTACTGTAACCTGAATATTGCTGCACCAGAAAAAAAAATGATTGCATTTTTTCAGCATTTATAATATCTAGAGAATAGGCAGAATAAACATGAGTCATAATAACAACTTTTTGTACATGACAGAATAAATGCATATAAAACAGCTAAAAAGATGCAGCTGAGTTTTAAGCTGCTAATTAAAAGCATTAAAATATATGACTTTTAGCTAGACTACAATCTTCACTTAAAACAAACAAACTAACTAACTAACTAACAAAACAACAGAACTTTGCATCAGGAAGGCTTTGTATGAAGGATAAGACTGCCCAGGATTCTCTGGGAGCACTGGAAATGGAGTACAATTCTCTGTTTCTGTGGAAATGGAAATGACCCTGGTATGTTCGTATCTTGTCATGTCTTGTCATAAAGCAGGCGTTTCATTATTCTAGGGAATAAAAATATGCAGCTCTGTGATATCTTGTGAGATTTTGAAACAGCAGCTTAGTTTTGGTTGTCTGTGGAGCACCACTGACCTGTAAAGAAAGACATTCAATAAATATCACAAGTCACCGATGTGAGGAAAGCTTCTTAGTTCACAGTGTGTGACTGAATTAAAACCTTGGTCAAGGAAGAGGTGTGAGAACCCAGGTGGAGGACTCATTTACTCACCTGGTAACCCAGATGTGACTCTCAGCTCTTTGCAGATGGACTTCTTTCCTCAAATTGCAGTTATCTGATATGCAGCAATCAAGAAGCTTCTCCCCTTGCAAATGATGTGTGAACTTTAAGGAGAACATGACATAAATCAAAAAGAGCAGAATAGGGAGGGGAAAAAAAACATTCATTTGTATACATCTGAAAGAAATGGTGTTCCCATTTTTGTCCCTGGGGGATTGAGAGAGAGAAATATAATCCAAAGAGCTAGAAGAGAGCTCTCTGCATTCATCCTTTTTGTGTACTAAATGCAAGAGCAGAGAGAAAATGCCACCGAAACAATAATTTTGGAGGGAGGAGGGATACTGCCAGTGTATTAGAAACACCCACAAATGTCCGGAACAGCAAAATGGTCTGTGTAATCATTATTTATTATAGAAATCCCTACCAGGCCCTTTAAACCCATTATAGATTTAATAGGTCCTGTTTTGCAGCTAGTCCTCCCAGGTGATGATGGGCTGCTGCTCTTACAACTTTTTCTTCAGTGCTTCAAAATCTATAAGGATCCATTCGACAGAAGCTGCAAGGAGAAAAATTGGAAATAAAGATTTTTCTTGGCCAAAGAAATTAGCTGTGAAAGTAAGGTGCTGATGTTTTTATGGTGTGCAATTAGCACAGAAATATTTACCTTATGAAATTGTTATTATCGATAGAAAAAGTCACTGCTGCAGACAAATGTTTAAATTTGGAGCTGTGCGTTGATTTCTCTGCTTAGTAGCCCTGTATACGTGACCATGTATGAAATAGTAGGGCTGTTCACTAATGTAATCAAGGCTTTTTCAGTGCTATCTGCACGTTCACTACCATAAATACTGAGCCAAATCTTTGGCAAGATCTCAGATTTGAATTCTATTTCAGAACTTCAAATTACAAGCCTTGAAGTGAATTACAGACTTGAAGTGAAGTCTGAAATGTACACTAAACTAAACTAAAAAAAAAAAAAAAAAAAAAAAAAAGCAGAACATGCATATGTTTTTTAAATGACTCTACCTTTTTCGTAACAAAGTTAAGTTTTCCAGAACTGAAAATTCCTGGTTGCACTTATTATTTCTGGTTTACACTTCAGTGTTGGCCTCAGGCCCACTTTCTGAAGTTAATGTAACTGATTCTTCTTATTTCCATTAGTCCCCTCACCAACTAGTACAGAAGGTATATTTCAGATCACAACACTTGTCTCACTACTGAATATGGCTCTTATTTGTTGATTTCTTATCCTTCTTTGCTATGATTTTATTTTATCCTGGTTAAAGTGAATATTATTCTTTGGTGCTCAAATTACTTTCACAAATCTAACTGAAGTTAGAAGTTTATCAGATGTACTGACATCTGTTCTGTAGCTCCAAGACAGCATGCTCTTGCATACAAAGGCAAACTTAGTTTCCAAGCCAAATTGTAGTTAACTGTAGAGATTTGTAGTCAAGCCCGGGAACATCATTTCTTCATCCACACAACGGAAAACCTGAAGTGAGCTGTTTCTGAACACTTGCATGTCACTGTTTTTTGAGAGAAAATGGACGTGTGTTTTGCATGCTTCCAATAGTGACAATACATAGAAGGAAGCCTCATGAAGCAAAACATGTTCCAGCAGTCTTGTGATGTGATGTATTGCTCAGGAATGGGTAAGGCACTTTCCTCTATTCAGTGAGGTCAGTTACCTCCTCTGCTCAAGACAGACATTGGACCCAGAAACCAAGCACAGCCTTTGACTTTTGGTCTGCCCCTTGCACCCAAAAATACACAAAAAGTACACAAGACACCTTGAGAAGTTCTTGGCCTTTCGTCACAGTTTGGCTTCTCACTCTGTGTCTGCATTACAGAGAGAAAGCCTAGTCTGACAGTCTAGGGATATAGGCTTTGATCTATGCGTGCTCAGCATTGTGTCCAGCAGCAAGGCATCTCTGTCATCTTCATAGCTTCCGGTCTGCGTGTTGACTCCACTTAGTGACAGAGATAATTGGAAGATAATTGGAGTAAAAAAGCAAGGTGTGAAGCTCTTGGAAATGGGACAGGATATTCTCCAAAATGTGCCCTGAGTTGGGGGATTCGTTATCACCTGCATATAGCATGATGCTTTCAACTAAAAAAGCTCTAGAATGCCCCAGTGAATACCTGGAGATGAATGCAATGATTTTATTTTTTAAATAAAACACAAGTAGTTAACTGTACAAAATGGCATATTAGGAATAAGAAATGATTTTACATCTTTATTTGACAGGCTAAAACCTGCTTTGAAATGTACTGCAGGTAAAGGGAATGTTTCAGATGCACCAGTAAATCATACTTGCAAATAAAACAAGTGATTGAGAGTGCTGATGTGACTTGCTATCTTATCTGTCGCAAGGAAAAACAGAGAAGCGGGAGGTATTTTCTCTCTCTATTATTCTCTCTGAGAGAAATGTCTTTGCACCAACAGATTGTTTATCTCATGAATGGAGAGAAAAAAAAAAAAAAACACCCACCACATGACTTTATTTCAGCTTCCCCAGGCACTGGTCTGCTTAAAACCTTCACTAACACTGACACCTTCAGTCATCAGAGCAATTTGTCATAGGAGAGCAGGAAATCATTTCCTCCCTTCCCATGGCCACCTTAATATAAATGCTGCAGGCACTGTGGAACTTTACCACACAAATCTACTAATACCATCTATCTTTCATTTCACTGCAACTTTTGTGTCCGTACACAGAAGTGATTCAGTTTTGTTTTGTCTTGTTCAAAAATATTAATTCTCAATTAGGAAAAAAAATTGATAATATAACTGAAGAATATAGTCTTGCCTATTAGAATTATTGAATTATTTACACTGGGGAAAAAAAGAAAAAATTCAAGATGACCAAGCTGACCTACCAAGTCCCATCAGTAAACCACGTCACTTAGTTCCATGTCCATATCTCTTAAATACCATCAATGAAGAAGACTCCACCATTTCCTTTGGCAGCCCTTTCCAACTCTTGACCATCCTCTTCATGAAAAATTTCTTTTTAATTTCCAATCTAAACATCTCTTGATGCAACCTGAGACCATTTCCTCACATTCGATCACACTTGAGAAAAAAAGACCAATCTCCTTGCTGCAAACTCCTTTCAGGTAGTTGTAACAAGTAATGAGTTCTCCCCTCAGCCTCTCATTCTCCAGAAGAAAGAGCTCCGCTTCCCTCAGCCACTTCTCAGATCCCATTTTCTAGTCCTTTTGTCAGTGTTGTTGCTTTGCTCTGCACTTGTTTAGCAACTCACAAAACATCCTAATTTAAGTGAGCGGTCCAAAACTGAACGCAGTACTCCAGGCGTGGACTCAACAATACTACCTACAGAGGGAAAACCATCCCCCTGGTCCTGCTAGCTACTCCATTTCTTTGGGTGGCCATTGGCATCCTGATCACCTTGGCACACTGATGGCTCATGTTCAGCTGGCTGTCAGCCCGAACCCCCTGGTCCTTTTCTGCCAGGCAACTACAGGCTTATAGTTTCTAGATCCTTATTATTGCCCTTCCTGTATATTGCTTTCACATTCATTAATGTCCAGTCATCTCGTTAGCGAACACTGGTGGTAAATTATTGAAAGTGGGTTGGTGATCACTTCCGCTTCCTCCTGCAGTATTCTTGGAGGAATTCCACCTGGCCACATCAACTTAAGAGCATTCAGAACATGGAGGATGTCACTTAGAGTTCTCTATTCAAGTTCAGAGGCTTGATTTTACTCCTCAGTACTATCTTATAACTCAGGGAACTGGGTACCTTGAGAAAAATTGGCCTTACTGAGAAGGACTGAAGTAAAAAAGGAATAAAACACCTCATGTTTAGCCTCATCTTTTGTCACTATGTTTCCCTTCACATCTAATAAAAGATACAGATTGTCCTTAATCCTCCTTTTGCTACTCATACATTTCTAAAAAATATTTTAATTGCAGTAATGTATACAATGCTGAAATGCAGTACATCACTTAACAAAGAAGAACCATAAGTATTCAGATTAGTGTAACTAATGCAAGTATGCACTGCAATATGGATACTAAAGGATATTACTGGAGGTGTAATCCACTAATAAACACAGCTGAATGCTTTTAACTTGATAAATTATAGCTCCTTTGAATCCTAACAGCTTCATTTTCACATCACTTAAACATGGCAGAAGATTTCAGTTTGGGGCTCCAATTGATGGTCCCAGCTCACTCTCGCAATGCAAATGAACGGAGCCTGAGTCTCCTTGCTTGATCTGCATGATCCTGTATGCTTGATGTATGATAATTGACTGCTACCCCTTTTAGATGCCTAGTAAACATACTTGTAACTCAATGTTGGCAATAAACTGCAGTTCTTGGAGTTCTACTGCAGCCTGTGCAGTGTTGTAACCCTACTGTGTTTTTACTGTCTGTTCCCTTATGGGATTCTTTTAGTTCCTCTGGGTGTCAGACTCTCAAGTTACTACATTCACAGATCAATTAAGGCTTGTTTTGTGGCTCTTTCAACTGGTGCAGCGGTGCTGGCCTTTTTGACTCTCCACTGCATGAGTCACGCCAAGCAGAAAAGACCATCTTCCTAAACTGCTGTGGGAAATAATTTTTTAGCTGCCTATTCTTGCAATTAAAGGTGGAATTGTTGAATGCTACTCAATTCTACTACAGCAAGTGACTTGCAAACTCAAAATGCCAGTTTAGTTAAATTGTATATTCTGACTGTTAACGTAGCAGAACCCTGATATTAATCTACTTCCAGTCAAAAGAAATACAGACATAACAGCTAGCTGTCATCACAGCACCTGAGTGGTGGCAAAAAGCATGCAGTTAGAACCACCCATACTATTTCATCTATTGTAATACTGGTTGCTTAACTGATGTTTTATTGACAGGTCTCCATTTATGAAAAAAAACTGTTCTCTGTAGCTGAGACACCATCTGCATTATCTACATATTCAGAACTGTGAAATTAACTCAGTTGTAACTTACAAATCTATATATTGTGGACGAACTGAGTTCTCACAGTCCGCAGTTAAAAATGACGTGTTCATTCCTTTGAAAATTTCCAATCACTTTAATAGCACAGCAATTAAATTTCCAAACTCGACGAGGTGATATGCATTCCCATTCAGAGTGACTGAGGTTTTGAAGCATATCTTGAGCTAATGAAAACTGCTTTGATTGCAGCTATTGTAAAAGTAAACTACAGGCAATATTCACCCTTACACACTTCTGCAAAAATAGTTCCTATTGATTTTAATGAGCTTTGCTTCTCTAACTGAACATCACATGGATGCACAAAGAAGGTGTCTTTCTCACATATGTCTTTCTCGTTGAGAAGAAAAACAGTCTTCCTGGCAGGGGAGAGGTATGTGAGGTAGGATATAGCTAGTGAAGTAATTAGCAATTTTCTAAGCTAACAGAAGATCCAAAGGATCTTGAATTTATTTTTTTTAGAAAGTCACTGAAATGTAAGCATTATTGTACCAGAAACATAAATAAAAAACTATATTGTGCGATTTGTTGCCCTTTAAAAGGATAAAGGGAAATATCTAATTCCCATGAACTCAAAGAAATTATTTAACTTGGTTGCTTGAAGACATAATTCCTGTAAGATCTCTTGAAATTCAGTGTCCTATTCAGTTTCTGCTTGCCATTTATACAGCATCACAGAATCACATAATTGTAGGGGCTGGAAGGGACCTCTAGACATCATCTAGTCCAATTGAGACCAGGAGCTCAGGTGGGTCTCTGTTTGAACATGTAGGGGTAAATAAGCTAGCTTTGAAAACTAGGGAAGGAGAACGACATCTCAACATTTCATGGCCAGCTGTGGAAATATAAAGAAAGGAATAATAAATAGTACAAAAAACATAGAGAAAGGAACAATACAAAATAAATGACTATGACCTGTTTGAATGCACCGTAAAGAGGTCAGACCGAGGAAGACGTCGAGCCTTTGCGAGGAAGACTTCTGACTTCATCCCCACGACCACCAGAGGGAGACCCCTACTATGGACAATGCATGCGCCGGGGGAGGGGTAGTATGTAAATGAGTTTTTGGAAGAACAATGGACACGTGGATGGGTTCCAAGAATTTCTGTTGAATATGTATGGCTTTGGCTTATAAATATGTAGTGCTTCTTCTGGCTGGTGTGCAGGTTTGGTGGAGCGATCCCCCTGCACCCGACTGATTGCACAATCATTGAATAAATCATACCTGCTTTATAACCTGTTTGGGTTATGGAGTTTGTTTCCGCAAGTCACAATCTCCTGCAAAGCAGGTTCCCTAGACCAGGCTGCATAGGTAGGCATCCAGGCAGGTCTTCAACGTCTCCAGAGGAGACTCCACAGCCTCTCTGAGCAGCCTGTTCCAGTGCTCTGTCACCCTTACTGTGAAGAAGTCCTTACACATATTTGTGCAGAACTTCCTATGCTCCAGTTTGTGGCTGCTTCCCCCTGTCCTGTTGCCACACACCACTGAAAAGAGTCTGGCCTCGTCTCTTTGCCTCCCACACGTTAGATATTTATAGGCATTCATCAGATATTGTCTTCTGTTTCAATAAACACATAGTGAAAGTACTAGAGAACTTGGAAAAACTGTCCACATTTTAACTTAAAATCTAAATGGCAAAACCTTCATAGTTGCAGACATAGAAAAAAGGAGAGAATAAAAAAAAAACCCGTACATAAAAATGTGTTCTTCTAAGCTTTGGGTAGTGCTTCATCTTTCCCTGATGTTTACAGGGTAATGCTCCATCAGGAGACTGCTGCTTTTGTGTATTTTCAGTTGTGGTCACCCAGCTGGGAAACAGCACTTCTATACTGCATTAGACAATGTTAGTGGAAAAGATAGAAACATTTCTGGTATGAGACTTTCCTCACCAAAGAAAACCCAGCAAGGTAAGGCAAAGTGCACTTTATCGAGTTTTGCTAAGAATGAAATTCATGAGTAGTATGTTGCTACATGTTCAGCCCAGGGAGCTTCGCCCCTCCTTTTCTAGTGGGGAAGGAAAACAAGCCTTGCTTTATTCCTTGCAAACTAAAATACCAGCTTCTTCTTCTTGTCCATTGTAACACTTCAGTTAAATTCCTCAATTCACGTGTGAGCAGCATGTTCGCATACATGCTGTGGCTCATCTCAGCATCTTCAGCTCGCTCATTTGGACTGCGGTTGGTTGCTTGGTTGTGTGCTTTTGTTGTTGTTTGGTTGGTTGATCGCGGTTTTTTTGGTTGGCTTAATCCTGATGATCTTCCTTTTCATCAGGGCTTATTAGCTGCCCAGCTGCTGACATGCTGCATCAGATAGGTATAATCCATTGTATTTTATTGGTGTTTGTATTCTGCAAAGCAATCCTTTTGGACTTCTTTCTGAATGAACAGTTAAATACTTATTTTAAATGGAATGATTTGAAGTAATTTTTTTGAATTAAAAATAGACAAATGACTAATGTCTAAATTTAGTATACATGCGTCATATTTGTATACATTGTATATTTGCATCACTACTGATTTTTTCTTGCAGCTTCTCAGAAACACAGTGGATGCTAATTCAGGCTTGCTGTCAGCTACTGACTCTGCAGTAGACTTTACAAATGCCTCTCGGACTTTTATAGGTATCATTCACCAAGGAGTTTACTCATAAAATTGATTTTTAATTATTTCTTTTGAGATGATAAACAAAATGTATATGATTGCCTTTCTTAGAAACAAAGTGCATGTGATCCCATGTAACACTTGAGACCCCAGATCATCTGGCTTTTACTGACATAAAGAACCTGCTATATCTTTTACACCTCATGATGATAACGCTCCATTTACACCTCAGAGGTATTTGGGAGGGAAAGCAATCAATACTGAGTAACTGTTAGAGCCTGTGATGAATTTTGGTGTCAGTTTTTGAGATCCTTGAAGACTGTCTACAGTAAAATGAAATGGATTCTGTGAATCACGCATTTTATCATCTGGAGTATTCCGCAATAAGCTTACACTTCTTACATGATACAAATATGCAATTAACCAGCTAAAAACTCCTTCCTATTAGCCAGGCAATTATTAATGCCACTGTTTTGCAGACTATATTAGTTCTGCCTTACTCTAGATGCAGTAAAAGTGGGTGTTGCTGCTGCAAAGTGGAGCTGTTACCATGAAAGAGTAGTGCTACCACTCTGCTTGCTAGCTCTGCTTAATTAAGCCTGAGATTAACTTGAAAAAAATTTACTTTTGGCAACAAACTTTATGGGTCTTTTTCTTTCTTATATATTTCACTGCAATAAACCAGTGATCTTTTGATGATTTTTTTTTCCTGTAAATGCTTAATTGCATCTCTTAAAAATGAGATAATTTCTACACAGAAACGCACATAATTTTAGGCAAATAAACTACAGATGGCTTGCAACTCTAAAAAATCTATTCCCCTCAAATGCTGTATGAGGGCCATTAAGTACAGAAAGAATTTACTTCATGTAACTATGCATTACTTGGAGAGATTGCAGAATATTGTCCAATCTATACAGGAGGCTGGTAGCTGCTACTTGTATATCCTCCATTATGACCCTAGATACAATCATTATCTGCAGCCTTTTACCTATCACCGACAAAGAGGTATATTCCATGACTCACCTCTTTTTACGTGTGAGAGAAATCAAACTTCTCAGTACTTATAGAGTGTCACAAATGTCTCTTTCGGTGAATCTTGTACTTTCCTGATAACTGGTCCTTCAAAGACTCCGGCTGCTGAGGAGGAAATAGGCAACGACTTTTGCCGTATTCTAAAAGGCATTTTGAACATATCTGTAGATAGCTTGTGCTCGAGGCTGCTGAAATTATACATGCTGGTGCTGCCATGGAAGGTGTCCGGGCCTCTAGAGCTAAGCCAACATTCAAGTCCCTTAAGGTAGCAGATGTGATACAATATCTCCACTCAGTGAATTCTACTAAATCAGAAAGCAGCCAATGGCATTATTTCTGATGTTTTCAAATGATCTTAATGAAAAGCAAAAGCAAAAGCAAAAGCAAA
>PPHD01022229.1:0-12938 GCA_002909625.1 Bambusicola thoracicus | reverse complement strand
GGAGGCTGTGGTGAGGTGGGGGTCGGCCTCTGCTTCCAGGCAACAGCAATAGGATGAGAGGGAATGGCCTCAAATTGCACCAGGGGAGGCTCAGGTTGGATATGAGGAAAAATTTCTTCTCCATAAAAGTGGCCATTAGCACAGACTGCCCAGGGAGGTGGTGGAGTCACCGTCCCTGGAGGTGTTTAAGAACCATGGGGATGTGGCACTGAGGGCTACAGTCAGTGGGCAACGTTGGTAGTAGGTGAACAGTTGGACCGGGTGATCTTAGAGGTCTTTTCCAACCTCAGTGATTCTAAGATGAGTAAATTCAAGGGGTTTTTCATCAGTGTGAGCAGGAGCAGCAGCAGCAGCAGCAGGTGCTGTGGTTCTCAGCCAAGTCCAAGTTCACAGTATTTTCCTAATTCCTGACCTTGCCTCCTCCTCAGTGCCTGCAGACCCCATGCCCTGCAGCTCCCTATTCCCTGCCTGCTGCCCTCCTTGCTCTCTAGGCCTGGAATTCACCACACACAGCAGCTCAGTGCTCATATGCAAGGAGCAGCCCAACTGCTCGAGGAGCTGCCTCCCCTGATACAGAGCTCCTGGACAGGGAAACAAAGCGCCTCCTCCTCCTCTTCCCCCACCTCCCTCCTCCAGCACATTGCCATCTCCCCTAATTGTGGTGCCTGCGTTGCGTTCTCGATGGAGCCCAGTAAACAGCATCAGGAGACATCTGCAGGACAGAGAGGCTGTCAGTTTGACAGCTTTCCTGTGGCCCATCGATTCCACATCTTCTGAAGAAAATGACAATATTCAGGAAGGCACTGTAGTGTACAAACATCGCTTAGACATTGATTTCTGGGAAACAGAAATGCCTTTGGAGCAAATCTGTCTCTGAACACCTTTCCCACGCAGCCTCGGGCCGGATTGGAGCTGCACAGAGGAATCAGGGCAGGCAATGGGTACAGGGCTGTGACCTTGCTGCTCCATCCTGCCCTTGACCGCTCGGTAAATCCGCAGCTGGATTAGCTCAGGCACACTAACAATCCGTGTGGGCTCCCAGCCGGAATTAAGGTGGCTTTGCCGCAGTTAATTCAGGATGGAATTTGTTCTGTTTCGGGGCTCTGCCCACACCTGCGTCCCACGGCCCTGCATGAGCAGCCCTGGCTCTGTGCTGCCTGGCAGTGGTGTGTGGAGCTCCGATCCCATTCCCACAGGGCTGCAGGTGCCCGTCCTCCCTCTCCTCTACATTCATGATCCCATCCCCCAGTCTCCATCCATGCAGCTATTTGGATAAAAGCACTGAAGACCCCTCCTTTCAGGGCAGTTTTCTGAGTGCTGCTCTGTCCTCTGCCGAGAACCCATCAGCAGTGAAGGACCACAAAGCATCGTCTTCCTCTAGGCAGCACCAAGAGGCACTTCCCAGTTGAGCAGGGACACTGATCCTCCCTTCCTGCTTGTGAACTAACACCAGACCTTCCCAACTTTCTCCTGAAATGAAAATACAGGATAAGGATGGCGCTGCAGTCGGGTTTGCAACCAGAAGCCAGTTTTATGCTTTTCCCCTTTTTTCCGCCAGACTAAAAGCTGAAACAGACGAAAGCCATTACACTGAGTTACAAGAAGCACAAGGTCAGCTTATTACTCTGCTCTGGAAAATAACCTTGCTGTTCATCAAGATGATGTGACTGTGGCTTGCACAAAATGGTCTTGGAAACACCTGTGCAAGATGTGCTGAACACAGCACTGCAGTTCTAATGTGGGACATCGCTGTGCCTTTCAGGAAGGGAACTGGGCTGACTTCGAGCCGTTCTGCTTCCCAAACCAGAGTCCAGCCTTTACCAAACCTCCTGGTGACCAAACACCCTTTCACGCCCATTCTTTTTCAGGGTTCAGGAATGAACCTGACCGATGGCTTTGTAATTTTGTGTAGTTATCGAGTTGGAAATGAACCGCAGTCAGAGCTTGGGAGCTGGAACAGCCAAGGGGCTGAACCCGCACGTACCAAATCATTCAACTCCTTTTATACTTTCCAGATACTTTTCTATGTTCACGCTTTTTTTCCCCCCATCCTGCATTATATGCATGTTTCTGCCTTCTGTAGATAGCTTTGCATTATCAAAGGCCAACAGGAGAAAAGAAGAAATTGTCGCTGCATTTAGCATTGATTTTTCCCCCTTCACTCTGAGTCACATAAGCTAACATTTAATTAATTTCTGACACTTTGACAGTTTTTAAGAAGACATTTGTAGAGCTATCAAGTGCCGCTGATAGCACTGTCAGACAGACACTTTTTGAATTATCAGCTATTAAGGACCCATATGCAACAAATTTCCAGGGTTTATTATACAAATTGTTCTCTGAATGAAGAAAGCGCACAAAAGCTCAGTGAAACATAAAGCAACCATTGTTCCCAAGTGAATTTGATATTTGCAAATGTTTTGCTATTTTGATCACTTACGTGGTTTTATAAATCTAATTCGCTTTGTCTTTTAGTGAGAAAATTAAATGGCCTTTTTTAGGGTCTGTTGAGAATGTGGCCGGATTTTCTAATTACAGTGGTCTGTATGGAGCTTGGCAAATATGAAATGGGTGATCTCAGGAGGCACTGAGAGGTGAAACAAGGTCCGTTTCAAACCTGAAACCCCCAAACAAGCAGCCAAAACCTCCAGCTGCTTTTAAACAGCTCTTGCCTTTATTCTCTGACTGCACCCTCTGACATGTCCCCTTTTCTTTATGTAATGACTGCAACTGATAGCCCAGACTGCAGAAATATGGGGGAATTAACCCAAAATGGAAATGAACTTCCCAAACCCCTGCCCAGGTACCTGACCATCAGCTCAAGCTGTGCTCTGGATGTCCGTAGTACTCCCATTCAGCAGCCATCTTCACATGGGACTTCAGGAGCGAGGCCGCATGCACACAGCCATTTTGGTTTTATCTTACATGCCAACATTTGACTGCTTTTCCAACACCTTCTTTGTGCAGGGTGGAGCTGGGACCTGGCAAGTTCACCTTCATGGATCCCCTAAATCTATCCTGGTACAACAGTGGGGACAGGAACTGGAGCAAGCCTCTCAATGAGTCCAGTGCAGACCACAAGCCTCAGTATAACTACTATGCTGTGCTGCTCACCCTTCTCATCTTTGTCATTGTGTTCGGCAACGTGCTGGTCTGCATGGCTGTGTCCAGGGAGAAATCCCTGCAGACCACCACCAATTACCTGATCGTCAGCCTGGCGGTGGCAGATCTCCTGGTGGCCACTCTGGTCATGCCCTGGGTGGTCTATCTGGAGGTAGGTGGCCCATCTTTGCCTCCCACTACTGAATGGTTCTGGTAAAGGAGTACTGAGGGGGGGAGGTTTAGCAAATTGGATATCAATTTTTTTATTTCCAGACCTCCAGAATTTCCCCAAAAGTGTTACTAGGGAGAATTTCTTCTTAGAAAGAATGGTCAGGCATTGGAGCAGGCTGCCCAGGAAAGTGGTGGAGTCACCATCACTGGAGATATCTGAGGAAAGGGTGGATGTAGTATGGAGGGGCATGGTCAGTGGGCAGTGTTGATGGCAGGTTGGACTGGATGATATTAGAGGTCTTTTCCAACCTTAATAATTCTATGATTCTATGTTTTAAATTTCCTAATAGTCAAATGTCAATAAACAGACATGATAGCAGATGACGGGTTCACGTGAAAATACAGTATTGTTCAGAAGGCTGAATTACCACCCAATTGCATTGAAAATCTGGCCTATAAATCCAAGGATCAAGAAAAGATCTTGAAAGATCTCAAGTTTGTTTTCAAGACTGCACCAACAAACTGTACATTGCCAACCGCAAGAATGATCCTGAAACAACATCACGGTGTCACACTCAAACTGCACCGAGCAGTAATCAGAAAACTATTCCTGAAGGACTACAGTAGTGAGAAGAGCAAGCAGTTGTAGAAGTAGGTTGTAAATCCAGAGCTTTTATGTCACAATATATAAGAGAAACAGACTCACAAGTGAGCTACTTGTCACATTACTGCCGTTAGCATGTCGTTTTGGTACAAAAGAGCTCTATGCTTCTGCAGCACAGAGCCATACTTGAGTGGCACATTGTTTTAAGAAAGCCAAATACTCCTAAAATACTGTTTACCCGGCAGCAAAGGACTTTTGCAACAGTAAACAGCACAAAAGAAAGAAATATGCCTCTAGAGGAAAGAGTGGAGCAGCAAAAGCTGTGCTTCCCCCTGTCCTTGGCTGGGATGGCTGCATTCCTCAAGCAGCCAAGAGCTGGGATGCTGGCGACTGACAGAGAAAGCATAAGACTGGAACTACACCGAATTTACTATTCATTTTCAGGCATTTCATTAGGAGAGGAAATGATAAAACAGAGGCAAGCAGTGGAAGAAGCCATAATCAATCAGCTCGTTAAGTATTAATGCAAAGCAAAACAAACCTGCTGATGTGACACGGGCTGTCGAGAAGCCACAATACTAATTATCACTCCAGTTAATTATTGTTTGTGTGGCACTTTAAAAATGTAAAGCATTGTGCATGTGCTGAAGCATATTAACATGACCACAGGCTGGTTGTGACTGTAGCTAATGCCTCTGGGATTAGTTACACTCATCTATTGTATTTCTGTCTGACAGCAGCTCTCATGCTGCGAGGAGCCCTGGCTCTCTTTGGACCAGCCATGGGGATCGCAGTGTTTTCCATACACTCCAACCCGTGAGTTCAGGAACGTGATTTTGCACAGCCTTATATCTGGCTGGGAACCTTTGCCTTCGGTGGAACTCCAGTTGAAGTTACTGATGTGACTTTGTCTCCTAAGAGATTTTTTAATCACTGAGTATTCATCTGTCACTCAAGCTTCAATGCAGTCATTCTTTCTTTCTTCTTCATGCTGCCTATGGTTATGTATATCAGAGCAGAAATAACTGAAGAATAGTTATCTTATTCATTCTATTTTCAAATGCAGTAGGACTCTATTTTTATTAGAGGGAAATATACATTTTCCATCACATGCCGAATACAGTAGTCCTAATAATTGCTATTAAACTTAATTTTCAAAGTTCAGTTTCAACAGCAAAATACAAGAGAAAAGGTCTACTGGTAGCTAGAAGCGTTATCTCCCAGTCTTTGTCTTTATCACAACAAGTAACGTGTCAAAGGATTTTCACTCTGAATTAAATTCATTTAGTTCACAAAGATTATTGCACATTAAATGTTTTCCCCGGTTTTGTAAACGAAGACAAAAGGAAGGATCCTGCTTCCCTGTTACTGATCCTTGGCTGGTGTAATTAAATTTAAAGCATGTCCAATAAGTACAACTACTGTTGCTTGGGATAGACAGTCAATGCCTGTCCTGTCTGACCCCTCCATAGCGCTCCTTGGGCATTTCCCGCACTGAGTGCGTTCTCTCTGCAGGTGGTTGGGGAGTGGAGGTTCAGTCGGATCCACTGTGATATCTTCGTCACCCTCGATGTCATGATGTGCACCGCCAGTATCCTCAACCTCTGTGCCATCAGCATTGACAGGTGAGGGCTCTGCGGCGACAAACCCAGGGCAGCACTTGCAGAGTAACGCAGGTCTGTGCCCTCCTGCTGCAGGTACACAGCCGTAGCGATGCCAATGCTGTACAACACCCGCTACAGTTCCAAGCGCCGGGTCACCGTCATGATCGCTGTGGTCTGGGTGCTCTCGTTTGCCATCTCCAGCCCAATCCTGTTTGGCCTCAACAAGGCAGGTGAGTTGTGCCACCTGCAGCTGGCTGTTGGCATCTACCTGGCTCTGTGGGATAGAGTGCTCCTTCCACTTTGGGCACCCTCTGATAGAGGAGAGGGAGGTTGGTGCCAATCCAACAGCAGGGGCAGTGAGCCCGAAACCCTCTGTCTTCCAGATGAGAAGGAGTGCATCATTGCCAATCCTGCCTTCGTCGTGTATTCCTCCGTTGTCTCCTTCTATGTCCCCTTCATCGTCACCCTGCTGGTGTACGTGCAGATCTACATCGTGCTCCGCAAGCGCAGGAAGCGCGTCACCACCAAGCGCAGCAGCCACGTCCTGGACTCGGACACGCAGGCGCCGCTGAAGGTAAACTCTGTGGCTTCCTTCCTTCACTAAAAACTCGAGGGACACTTGCCTCCATTGCTGCCTCTCTGGAGTAGTTCTCCATCTTAGCACCCTAGTCACATCGATTAATTTCTGCTTCATGCCCTGTGCTTGTGTTTCCACGTGCCTTCCCTGCCAGCAACCCTTCCTAATTACTATCTGCTTGTGTAACCTATGAGCCGGTGCTTGCCCCTTAGGACAAATGCACTCATCCAGAAGACGTGAAGCTCTGCACAGTTATTGTGAAGTCCAATGGGAGTTTCCAAGTTAATAAGCGCAAAGTGGTGAGTGTTAAAGAGAAGTGGTAGTTTTTCAGAGCGTTCAGCTTCCCCCTTTTCTCCCTTCTCAGGACTCAAAATGAATTTATGCAGTGTGGGAGAAAAATAAGCTGAGAACAAAGGTTACCATTCAATCTCAAAATTTAAATATTCTTCCTGTTCCTTAGAGTGAAGCAGGGGGTTTAACACCACACAGCTCGAAAAGCCAGACTAAGCTCACCTAAAGATCAGCTATAAAAGCCATGACATTTTAACAATTTTTGTCTGATTTTCTTCTCCTCTCTATTATTTACTTTAAGTCTTGGACTGCATTGGACGTGTTGGGTTTTGCTTGTTGATTTTGTTTGTATTTACACCGTTAAAACTGAAATCAAATATATGGGGAGTGGAGACAGTGTCCCTCCCATCTCTGGGAGGGACGCCCACTCTGAGCAAGAGTCATTTCCTGCAGTTGTGTCAAACCCATCTACCCAAATGTATTCTTACATGTAAACAACTTCTAGACCTTTCTCCAAGGCTCTCCCAAAAAGGCAGGGAGGGAGAAGAGGTGTTGATTGTTTTTCAGCATCACCCAGCTTCACTCTGTAAGAAACATTCATTGCTCCTCCCTGTATATTTACTTGTCTTTATGGTGTGGGCATTTGCTTCTCACCCAGGAGGCGGAAAGTCACATAGAGATGGAAATGGAGATGGTGTCCAGTACCAGTCCCCCTGAGAGAACACTTGCCAAGCCAGCAGCACCAAGCAACCACCAGCTGGTTGTCCCCATTGCCTCTAGACGGTGCACCTTGGACAGCCCTGGGAAAGTAGAGAAGAATGGACATGCCAAAGAAAACCTACACACAGCCAAGGTCTTTGAGATCCAGTCCATGCCTAACGGCAAGACGAGGAGCACTCTTCTCAAGGCTATGAACAGGAGGAAACTCTCACAACAGAAGGAGAAGAAAGCCACTCAGATGCTAGCCATTGTACTTGGTGAGAGCACACATTGTCTTCACCTTGTGTTCCTCAAAACAAGCAACAGCTACTCAGGGTTAAGGCATGCAGACTGAATATTCAACACAGACTGTTTTCCCAGGTCCCTAAAGTAACAGTTCCTCTTGGTACATCAGAAGGGTGTTTGTGTAAGCAGGCAGGAGGCTTCCAGTAGGAAGGCTGCATCCCTCAGTCAGGAATGTGTCACGGGGCTGTACAGAAGGCTCGGGAAGCTGTCCAGCTGTCCAGTGTTTGCACTGCCAAAAGACAGGGGCAAGGAAGCTCATGTGCTTTCTAATACCGCTTGTAGCACAAGAGGCAGTGTAGTTCAGTAAGAAACTGGCACCTCTGAAGGCCAGAGTTTTTGATGTAACCTGTCTATTTACAGCAGCAAAGAATTTCTTTACCACTTGGTTACTCAGGATATAGACAGAAACATAGCAACAAACAGAAGGTTTACTGTTCTCCATCTCAGAAATTTCCCAGTTTTCAGCAATCAAGATTTGTCTCTTTCCTTTCCCCCCAGGTGTTTTCATCATCTGCTGGCTCCCGTTCTTCATCACTCACATCTTGAACATGCACTGCGATTGCAACATCCCCCCAGCAATGTACAGCGCCTTTACGTGGCTTGGATATGTCAACAGTGCTGTCAATCCAATTATTTACACCACCTTCAATATTGAATTTCGCAAGGCTTTCATGAAGATCCTCCACTGTTAAAAGTAAAAACATTAACCACATTTTTACGAATGAGAAAAAGAAACCGACGCCGTTCACGCGCACAAACAGGCAGCCATGGAGAGGTCTCGAGCTCTTGTGCTGGGCATGAGGAGCGCAGTGCCATGGATGCCGTGCCCACACGCCTCTTGGCAGGGACATCACGAGGATCTTCATACTGAGGTTCTCCCACCCCTTTGGGCTCCCGGATATCCATCCCAGAGGCACTTCTAAGAGCTACCCTCACACTGTGTTTGAAGTGGAAGCAAAAATCGAGACACACTCGCTTGATTCTTGCCTGTGGCCATCTAGCCTTGAGTGCATTAAACACAGACACTCGCAGAGCCGCGTGCAGGCAGTGATGAGTCACTGCTGCTGGCTCGCGCATGGAGTCACCGATACGATTCTCACCAAAGACAAGAGCATCTTTTCCGCTTTGCAATAGGAGCCAGACAGAGCTTGCAGAAACTCCATACAATATCTTTGCCTTCACCTCCAGCCGACTTACCCAGTATCAAACTGCTGCAGCCCTGAGGGAAAACATACATACAAATTTAAGAGGTTCCCAGGTGGGTTAAGAAGGCACTGCCACCTATGGATCCAACCCCTGCAACAAGCAATGGGCAGAAGGAGGAGCGGGAGCATGTCTCACGCAGGACCACTACATCACTGTAAATACGAGTAAATGGGATTAATTAAACAGAAGCCCAAGCCAAAAAATAAAAGGAGAGAAATTAAAGAAGTGATACTTTGTACTGCACAGTGTGCATTCGGATCAAACAAAACGCCAACCATCACTGATTGTCAACCAGCCCGGCAGCAGTTTCTACCCACCAGCATTTCATCTCCAGACTCTCTCAAGAAGTAAAAGCCAGGTGAGGAGCGATAGCACGGTGAAGACTGTGCCAGGAGAGACTGTGCATCTGGGGCCACATCCATTTCAGATGTGAACTTGGACAGGACAAGTTAGGTCCAGTTCTTCCCACCTAACTTTAAGGCACTGTAAAGCCAAGGATCACCTCGGATATGATTTACCTATGTTTCTCAACAGAGAGTGTGTAAAGTAACGTCGTGCCTAATTTAAATTAACAGCAAATGAGATAAAGACTGTGCATTTTGGAAAAAAAAGCCAGAATAAAAGCCCAAGGAAGTCCCTAGCTTGACCTGCTCTGTGTCCAGGTGGGACTCTGGATGGGTCCAGATGTTTCCAGCATCTTTTACCCTCTGCTGTGTTTCATAGTTTAAAACAAATGGAAATCCATAACAGCATAATGTCACCACGCTGACTCTGGCATTGCCAAATCTAACTCTATGCTTATCGTACTCAGTTCACAATATATTTTATAGTATCTCTGTAAATAAAATACAGTAAGATGAATAAAATGACATGGAAATAGGTCTGGCTAGAAACTGATGTAGGCTCTGGAGAGCTTGATGATGACAATAGCCATATGCAGAGGCAGGCTCCCTCATTCCAATCACCCGTTGTTTCCCAGAGAAGTTAAAACAATCCAGACAGCAATATAATCCCCATTTTCTCTATGCAGTTTGTGGAATATCCACGCAGTTTCTGCTTTAGATCAGACAAAGACCGCTGCCAAGCAGCGCTTCTTTTATTATCTGTTTTTCCTACATTGCTAACAAAGTGTTTTCCCATGGGATGGGCTGCACAGGCTGTATGTGTTCCAGCTGTACATCAAGGAGAGACTGTGTCAGGCAGCTGTAATGCATGCTCTCAGTTGTCTTCTGAAACCAAGGCAGGAGTTCCACCTTTATCCGAAGCCTTCCCACCTAATCCTCTGTTCCTGGAAGAAGCTGATAACCAATGTTATTAGTATTTTGCCCATGGGCTTTTATAACATTTGAACGTGGCTCTTCGAAGTCTGGTCACAGCTATAAATTTAAATTACAGATGCCTGAATGTGTAACTTGAGGTCTCAGGCACAGGAGTCAGAAAAGTTTCAACCAGGTATGTGCACGCAGTGGTGGGAATCAATTCAGACTGTTCTTAATTGAAAGATTCAAAGAATCATTGAATGAGGAAAAAAACACCGATAAGCCAATGATTATTTTTCTATCACATTTACAACAACAGAAATGTGCCGTTTGACTCTGTGAACTGCCAGGTGAGGAGATGAATCAAAACAGAAAATAATATGCATGTACACAAAAACGAAAACAATTAAAGCATTTGGAAGTTGCCATAGGTGATATTTCCTCTGTACTGTTGCCTGCTGTGGGCCCTGAAAATTACCCAAATGTGGATAAAATCTCAACCTTGTGCCATAACTTTACCTTCTGTTCAGTGTTAACTCAGGGTGGGACAAAACCACCTTCTGTACTTGTTTTCTGAATCCAGCTCAACACACCCAAATTCGAGTTCATCTAGTGATAACAGCTCTTCCAAAACACCATCGGGAGAAAGAAATTCTCAGGAGCCCGTGTTCTTCATAAATTTGCTAATTAGCATAAAGAAGGACGGGTATATTTTCATAGAGATTAAGTATTTTTTGAAAGGAATTACCCACAGTCCATCATCGTGGGGAGACCTCATTGCAGCCTTCCAGCACTCGGAGGGAGTTTACAAGCAGGAGGGGAATGACTTCTTACATAGGCTGATAGTGACAGGACATGGGGCTTTAAAAGAGGGGAGATTTAGGTTGGATTAGGAAGCAATCCTTTTGTCAGAGAGTGGTGAGGCACTGGCACTGCTGCCCATAGAGCTGTGGGTGCCCCATCCGTGCAGGTGCTCAAGGCCAGGTGGGATGGGGCCCTGGGCAGCCTGAGCTGGTGGGGGCAGCCCTGCCCATGGCCGGGGATGGCACTGGGTGGGCTTTGAGGTCCCCTCCAACCTGAGCATTTCTGTGATGACCATTAATCTCAGTGATGTTTTAAGCCACCTGCTCCTAACACTCTGGACTCAGAGGTGTTCTATGGGAATATCTGTATCCCTGCTGTCCTTGGGAAGGCAGAAATGCCATGTCTCCTCATCTCCTCTGCAGAAGGTTTGCCTTTCCCAAAAGCACCCACTCTTAGAGTACAAGCTATAGCACTTTCCATCTATGAACCGAGCCTTCACAGCTCTGTGAGAAGACGAGAGCTCATCACCTGTGGCTTCACACAGAATGAACAATTGCCAAGAGCAAGGGCAGCCGGCACTGGCACAGCACCTGGCACGGTGACATCCAGCCCTGGGCTGAGCAGCTCCTCACAGTGATAAGGTGGCTACAGTGCATGGGGTACTGAGGTTTCCTGCCGCAGACCTGGGCACAGTATTCAACACGATACGAGAAGGGTTTCTTTCTCTGCTGCAAGGCGAATTCTGCTCAAAAACACTTGTTACAACCCTTTGCTGCAGTCCCTATTTTGTGATTCAGTATTTGTGTTTGAAGCTTTAGTTCTGCTTATGGAGTCTTCCCATTCCTGCGTTTCCTCCCATGGCTCATGGCTCCATGCTGCGGTGTAGCAAAGCAGCTGGGGGACCTCCTGCCTACACTGATGCTTCCCTGCTTGCTCCCACTGCAGCTGTGGGTCTGTTGATAATCCCCACCAGCTTGTTGAATCTTACTGAAGGAAAAAGGAGAGCAGAAAAACAAAACAAAACAAAAAACCACTACCTCTGTGGTGAACATCTCCAGTGAAAACACGGCTCCAGGAGAGTCAGGAATGTACATTACCCATCACCAGTACATGTGACGGCAACAAATGTCCTCATCCAGCACTGTAATTAAAGACAGACTTGCACAAGCTACTCTGATGTCATCTGCTTATTTCATTCTTTTACCAGGAGCTGTGACAAAGCTGTTTTGCTGTAATGGGTCAGTCTGGTTATACCGTACATCATACAGACACAACAGGAAAGGGTGGGCTGTAGGTGAGACCTTGTGTTTTTTCTGACTTGCTTTGCAGATCAGTTGCATTTCTTCTTTCTCCCTTATCTCACTTTTTGCCCAGGAATCCCAACTTTTGTCTAGACAAAGCCTCAGACGTGGGAAAGAAAGAGTGCACAGAGACACAGGCAGAAAAGGCTCTTAAATCTCCCCATGTCTCTCCTGGTCTCGACAGAGGCAGACTGGGGAGGGAGGGATGACAAACAGCCGGGCGCAGTCGCACTGGCACTGCTGGCACAGCAGCTGCCTGCATTGACTTCTTGGCGCTGCTCAGCCCGGCCCGCAGCAGCACAGGTTGAAGGCGGTGATTAAAAGGCACCACTCTCACCAGGGCACCATTCATCTGCCTGGCCTGCAAGAGTGGTGAAAACAAATGAGCCAAACCTGCTGCCAGTTTGGTGCACAGCAATGAGCAGTTCTGAGGAATGAACAAATTCTCAGTCTCCTCGTGAAGAAAATACACACAGGCTGTCAGAGCACTACAGCACTGCAGACGGTCTGCATAGGTACAATATTTTTAGCACTATAGCTATGTAGGAATGCATATGCCCAAAAAACCTAATTATGGATTTCACTGATCTGTGAGCCCACCCGAGGAGAGAATTCCCACCACCACCAGCACTGCTGAGCACAAAGGAACGGCTCACAGGGAGCTTTTCTCCTCCTGCCTTTCTCTTGTCTTATGCTAGAGACTGCTAGATGTGCTAGAGATGTTCATTTAGGAACATTCACACTTGTGCTGTGCTTATGCCACACTGTTTCTTCAAGTCAGCTGCTATTTGGCATTGATGTAAGAATCAATCCAATAGATGCACGTGAATCTCAGCCAGGCTCAGCACAACAGTGAGACCTCAGCCTCAGCCTTAGCTGCCCCACCAGTGGGGTTCTCTCCAAGATTATTTTTCATCATACAACAAAACAACCACAAAACCCACCAGCCCTTCCTGCTGCCAGGGTAGAGCTACCAACCTGGACTTCCACTTGATGGCGTTTTGCTCCTTGGCA
>PPHD01022227.1:0-10685 GCA_002909625.1 Bambusicola thoracicus | reverse complement strand
TGATTTCTTCCCCATATCCTTAATGGGCTTAAGTAATAGAACTCAAATAAAATAATAAAAAAAGAACATATTTCATTGTACTGACAGCAGCATCTGATTGCTCTTTTCTGAATTAATCTGGTGTCATTCAGCAAATGATCTCATATGTAGTACCTGAACAGCAGAAGTATTTTTGATTCAAAGTGTTCAATATTGTAGGTTAGCATTACTAGATGTTAAAATGTTGTGACTTGATTTCTTTGAGTCGTGTGCTTTGTGATATACATCATTGTTTTCCCCAGAACATCTTTTTCTGCTTCATGAAAGCGAGGTACCTTGTGATCTTACTGAACAAAGCATTTTACTTTATGAACTGGAACCTGCTTTAGTGGAAGGTTGGTTTTGATGATCTCTAAGGGCCCCTTCCAACTCTACAATTCTGTGATTCTGTATAATATTGTCTCTCTTTCCCACATGATTTTGTGTATGGCCTTTGAATGCTTGAGAGATTTGAAGTTAGTGTCAGCTTGTTGAATTGAGTCAGTAAAGTGTGTATGTTGTCCAATTCCTGTCAACATGTTGGAATGGAGAAATGTTCTGTGTTAAGAGATATCTAGAGTAATTTTAAGCTATGTAGTTGTATTTTGTCATGATTTTATCACTTCAAAATAAAAAGTAGGTCCAATTAAGCTAACAGAAGAGTTTGTTTTGATTTTTACATGTGTGTTTAAAGTAAATTCTATAGAAGCTTTCTTTTTGGATGCAAATTCTGGTCTGTGACATCAAGCTGGTTTACACAGTAGTAACAATACACCGGGGCTATCAAACCTTTGCAAACTGATGGTAGTGCGAAAGAATACAGTTTAAAGAGATCTATCTTTTATGCTTCCTAGCTTGATAAGTAATTTCTCAGTGGACTATTTTAACTAAGTCAGGATAATGATCAGGTTACAATGTAAAGTAAAAATGATTGCAATAAATAAATAAAACCCAAAAATATTTGAACTAAGATCTTTGTCAAACTGACATAAATTGTCAGGCAGGGTCTGTGTGGAGGGAAGGAGAAGCTGAGGGATTTATTCTTGATGTTCAAAGATTCATGCATTGTATTCCCATTACCCCTCCAAGCATTTGTCTATGAACTCAGCCACTTAACTGTATTAGCAATAATCTTTGTGTTTCTTTGATGTCTGGAATATCCTTAATGAAAAATTAATGAACAGTGTACAATTTGGTCTACTTCTTAGGAATATCTCTCACTCCTACATTTCCAGAAGTACTTCTTGTCCCAAGAGTCAGTAAATCATTTGCGTACATTGCACATGCAGGTGTATTGAAAAAGTAAAAATACCATCTAATAAAGTGATAAAAGACACTGATTTTTTTGCTCTTGGCACAAAAGCGAGGTGGATCATGGAAAGCTTTTTTTTACTGTTTTACTTCTAAAATGTTTTGACATGCTATAAGAATATTTTCTAGTCTTCAGAAGTGGTATGAGCATTCAGGATGGCAGTCTGCTTTTGAGATTGTGACAAGCCAAATTAGCGATGTGGGAGTTGTCTGGCTGGAAGATTAGTGTACTTTTCAGAATAACCCCCATTCTAATTTCAGGTTTCCACTGCAAGGATCTGGCGTGTGAAATCTGTGCCCTCCCTCAGAAGTCAGTGATAGAGGAACACAAGCTATGACTAGGCCTCTGATGTATCTTAGAAGGGCTATCATCCTTCTTTCATGTAACTTGCATTTGTATGATATGGTTAACTAACTCCTTAAAGTTACTGAGTTAGATAGAAATGTACATATTAAAGGAGCTAACAAAAGCAAGAGTAGAGAGATCATGTTGCTATGATTAAACTCTATTGCCAACTATTGTGTGACTTCATCAAGGTGCTTTGGGGAATGATGCTTTGGCTCCGCTTGACTACTAAACTACTTCTGGTAACTTTGGTTATGTTGCCAAACAGCACCAGTGCCCAGGGACACTTGGGGGAAGTATTTACTATACTATACACAGTTGCAGAAAAAGGAGTTTCCATCTAATTTACTGCTGTGGTTTAATCCCAGTGGGCAGATAAGCACCACATGGTCACTCATTCAGACCTCCACAGCAGGATGGGGAGGAGAATCAGAAAGGTAAAACTGCAAGATATCATGAGTTGAGCTTAGATGCTTTAATAGCACAAAATCTATACATGCAAGCAAAGCAATTTGCTAATTTCCTTTAGCAGATAGATGTTCAGCCATTTCCAGGAAAATGAGACTGAATCGCACATAACAGTTATGTGAGAACATTTCTTTTACTTGAGCATAACTCTGATCCTCTCCATCCCACCCCAACCCTACTTTGCTGCACTCCTTCCCTTCCAACTTTTATTGCTGGAGATGTTGTTCCTGTAGTACAGGATAGCTTTTGTTCAATTGGAATCAACTGTCCTTGGCTGTGTCCCCTCCCAGATCCTTGTGCACCTCCAGGCTGCTCACTGGCAGGGCAGCACAAGAAGCAGAAAAGTCCTGGAGTCAGGGTATCCCACCTTGCTCAGTGCCAGCTAAAACATAGCTGTGTTGTCAACACTATTTTCATTGCAAATTCAAAAGGTAGCACCATATCAGTTACTGTGAGGAAAACTGACTATATCCCTGCCAAAACCAGGATGTACAAAGTATACATATATACATAATTACAGCATAAAACAGATTTTAATTTCAAATCGATTATGTACTTAGACATTTAATTTACTCGTCTCTTTACCTAGTAATGTTTTCCAAATAGGGAATGCCTTGTTTCTCTGTCTAGATCAAGATATTAGAAATGTATTCTGTCCTTGAAGCATTTTTCCTAACTTAGGTGGGAATTAATGGAACCGGGGGCTAACGAATTAATTAGCTTATCTACAGCAAATTGTATGTTTTTACACATAGTGGAGAAGTACTGATTAGAATATAAATGTGGTGGAGCTTCATGAAGCAACGATGAGCGTTTCACTTTGGCTCATCTACTTGCAGATGCAGCTTTCACTGAAGAACAAAGAATCTGAGCTGACAAGCTGAGTTCTTTCCTGGCAATCTAAGATTCCCTACAGTTGCTGTGTATCTCAGGATATTGTTATTGCTAGTGTTTTGGAGAAGACAGGGCTTCTCTCTTAAAACAAAGATATTTACAAATAAACTACCAAGTTACCATTCTTCTTTTTTCAGTCATAAAACTAAGAAAGTCAGAATAGTAACTTTCACGTTTCCTCTTTAAGAATAAGTGGTGTTTGGTGCAGATAGAGAGTTTTGAGAATTGACTTAAACTTATCTTTTAGTGGTCTTGAGATTACACAGAGAAACGCAAGGGATCACAAGTTGACTGCTGTGTGTGTACTGATGAGATGTGTTTGGTTTCTTGAGTCTTCAACTGATCTTACTGCAGAAATACTGAGTGAAGTGACATAATGACTTCTTTTTTTTTTCCCCCTTCTCGTAGTGTGCTGGAGAAGAGAATTGGGTGGACAGTCGGACTATTTATGTTGGGCATCGTGAACCACCTCCAGGCACTGAAGCATACATTCCTCAGAGATTTCCAGATAACAGAATAGTCTCATCGAAGGTAGTGTTCTTTCACTCGTTTGCATAAGTCAGTTTAAGTTATGCTTTGTGTGTTTATTTTATTCCTCCAAGATTATCTTTCTGTACTTCATATGTTTATGTATGTGTAAATGAACATCTCAAGTTTCTTCCACAACAACTGATTATTATATTGCCTCTCATATGAGTAGGAATAAAATAACTCATCCAATGATCAGTGTAATATATAGCAAAGTCTTAGAATGAGGCTGTGCTTTTCCTCAAAGGAGTGAGAAAGTAATTTTTATTTGAGTTGATGTTGGAGTAAAGAAAATATTCCCAAGGCAAGACTTTGTACTTGTACATCTTCCTTTTTAATTGGGAGCATTACCTCAAAGTACAAGAATTATTGTGATCGATATATGTGATCTCCACAATAAGTGTTCCCTTCAAAAGCTCACACTGACAAAAAAGCCTCTTAGAAATTATAGGATATTATTACCAATCTATCAGGTCAATCAGTCTTAAATCTATCAAGATTTTATACCCTTTAGAAAACATACAGTTTATCGCTCACTGTAAGTTTACAGCTTCCTGCTTCAGCAATATTGTGTTAACAAGTAAGTTTCTGGTTTAGACAGACTGGGTTGCCTTAAATGTTCCTGCTCTAGTAACATAGAAAACTGAACACTTGTAGCTTTCTATGTCGCAGACTCCCCAGGAGCTTCATGTATTCTGTGTGTTCAGATGTTAAAAACTTCTTGAGTGCCCACCTACAAGCCAGTTATTAAATAACAAGGGGAAATGATTTTAAACTCAAGGAGGGAAGATTTAGATGAGATGTCAGGAGGAAGTTTTCCACTGAGAGAATGGTGAGGTACTGGTACTGATACAGGCTGCCCAGAGAGGTTGTGGATGCCCCATGCCTGGAGGGATGTTCTGGGCCAGGTTTGATGGGGTCCTGGTGAATCTGAACTACTGCTGCAGTTGGCAACCCTGTCTGTGGCAGGGAGGTTGGAAGTTAAATCATCTTTGATGTTTCTTCCAACCCAAGCTGTTTTATTATTCTGTGAATGACTTTAAAAGAATAGCTTTTACTGGAGAAAAGTTACTTTTAAGCAGTAACTTAGATTCATAGACTTGCTTTGAGAACCTTACTAACACTGTAATCTCAGAACTGTATGTTTGCATACCTTAGTGGATCTGAACACTTGCCTTCCATTAATATGTGGTAAAGCTGTAATGAAAGCTGTGCTTCTCAATCTGTCTCATTTCTCACTTAAAATTTTTTTATTTTACTCTCTTCCTTCACTACAATCTTTACTATCTTCTTTCTATATCTCTTTCAAAGACAGTATGCCTAGAAAAACAGCCTAGTGTGTAAACATCTTTAATTAGATAAAATATTCAAAAGGTAACGTGGTAAGTAATCCAGGTGGAATATGGTCAGACAGGTACAGTAGGAAATCCTGTACTCTCCATATCACTTCGTGTATTATTGCAGCATAAACACATTTTATGCACATCTTTGTACTTTTGTGACACTTTAATCTTGTACATTTCATCTAGAACTTAAATACGTAAAGCTATTGAAGTAAGTTACTGCCACTGCATTTTGAAATAAAAAACATCCTACTTAGTTCTACAAGATGCTTAACATCTTTTTTGACAGTGAAATTAGAAGTTTTGAGTTACTATGCTTTGTAGAGTGAGATCTTAAATGTGGTTTAGTATGAGAATGAGCCAAAGCTTCTTGCCAACAGTTATTAAATATGTGGAATTTTAATTAGCTCAAGGAAAAGATTTCACTGTATTGTGATACATTTTCAGTTAGATGTTTGAAATATTAGACTCTTTAGCTGTCAACTGACTCTGTAAAAGCTTTTCCATAAACAAAAGGTTTTTAGTAGAAATATTTTTATACACATATCTCATACTTGTGGTTTATACATTAAACTTGTTACACTTTAGGTAAGTAATCTAAGTCTTCACTGTGAAAGTAAATACAGTTATGATTATGTAGGTAACTCCAAGAGTAATGCCTCCTGCTTATTTCCATGGGAACTACAACAGAGACAGAGCTCAATAACACTATTTGGTAGGGCACATTCTCAGCTGTAATACATTAGTTTCCAGCATAGTCACCACTATTAGCCATGCATTTTTGCCAGTGATAAGCAAGAGCCTATATGTTGCTCTTACAGAAAATCTGCACCAGCAGAAGTGACTTTCTGTCAGCAGTGCTGAAGCATACCACCTTATCGTGCAGACATCCACTGTTCAGTTTCCATAAATGTTCAGCAAGTACTGATGAATGTCAGTTGGTGCAGTTTTTTCCACATGGAGGAATTCAATGATAACCCTTTGATTCACCTGCACTTCCTCATCAGGCTCCATTTTGTCAGTCTGCCCCTCCGTTGCCGTGTGTCATACAGAATGTAATGGAGTGTTGGTGAACAGGTTCAGTCTCTACTGCCATAACGCCAGCATCTTCCTCTGATCTTGTGGGCCAACATATTACAATGGGAAATATTACATAGTGTTTTTGGAGGGAGTAGAGTTTGCAGAAGTCCTTTATATAGTTACACAATTTTTACAATACAGTTCCTAAGAGTGCAGAAAGTTCAACTTAGATTACAATTGTCTTGGTATAGAGAACTTATCATGCTATGTTACCTATCCTGTCCTTTGCAAGTAAACTTGATTACTCATGTGTTTTATCCCAGGTATTCTGGGTAAAGCGCTACTGTGATTTGGCTTCCGTTGATTCTTGTTCTGTAAGCTAGCTAGCTCACAATCTTTCACTCTGTCCCTCTTACCTGCTCCCTTAGAAGTTCTCTGAAGGAGTATCTACCACACTTTAAGAAAGACAGCCTTAAACTTACTGAAAAATAATTTAATACACAATATTATAATCAGAAATTCATAGTTGTTAGAGTAAAATACATACATGCAAGCACGCTCTATAACATTACCTCAACCATGAAGGGTATTTCCTTAGTTTTTCATCAGTAGGACAGACAGTGGCTTTCAGCAGTGGTTTTATAGGTCTTTAATGCTTATACAGGAAAGACGATGATTGCTCTTCAAGGATGAGAAACCCTGAACTTCTAAGTACAAATTCTACCAATTTAAGACAAATTGAGTTTCTAAAAAGAGTAGCTTAAGACCATGAGGAAACCTTATCAATTGGACTGTATGCTCCTGTATTAACAAATGTCCTGTCATAAAACCCTGAAAAAATATATGACCACTTGAAGTAATTGGGAAAGTCTGAGGTTTTTTTCTTCCAAAGGTAAACTTCATGATGCTGCACAAGAGATTTCCTGGTGTCAGCAAGACGATAATTTGATTCTGGTACAGGGGGATATTTCTTGTACATTGCATTGTCACTGTGGAATGTGGTTAATGCTCTATCTGTTCAATGACATATTCCTGCTCATGAAAAAACTGATCTAGACAGATGTTGGGCAGACAAAAATGCTTTTTTTGATTTCATGTGACTTTTACCAATGTATTACAAAAAGTCTGTGTCAAATTAATAAAAAACAAATAAATGGGTTTAGCTTGTGCATACAGTTAGCTTATGGTCAAAGGTAATGACCTTTGTAAGGTAGATTCTTACGTGGTTCTAGTTTTTAGCTACTTTACCTGCATGGACTTTTAGTCTTTAGTGTAGCTGCGCTGTGCCCTTTACTTTTTTGTTGTTGTTAAAAATATTCATATTTTGAAAGCATGTACTGGCCATTATAACTACTATTTCAAAAAGACAATTTTACTACAGTAGTGGTTAAAAGAATTCGGTAGGGAACACTTTTTTTTTTTTTCCTTTCTATTTCTGAATTGGAAGAACATCAAGTTTTTATCAAGTCTGCTTCTAAAAGGTGATTAATTACAAAATAACTAATACGAAACTTCCTTAACGTCCATACTTCATACTTTGCGCTTCAGGGTGTCCCAGGCAGTATGCCAATGGGTATATATATATATATATATGCATACACATACATCACAGCATGTAGAAGTGCCCAACCACTTAATGTACTGTCATAGGAACTGCTGAATCATAGAATTACTCAGGTTGGAAGGGACCTCAAGGATCATCAAGTCCAACCGCAGCCTAACCATAGTACCCTAACTCTAACTACCCTCTGAAGTCCCACCTAGCGCAGTATCTTGTAGCCAGTGGTAGATTCTTAAGGAAGGAAGCAACAAGTAGGCATAGAATGGTACTTCTCAATAGGATGTTACTATTACAGAATGTTAGGGTTGGAAGGGACCTTAAAGCCCATCCAGTTCGAGCACTCCTGCACTGAACAGGGACAGCACTCTGTAGATCAGTTTACCCAAAGGCCCACACAGCCTGAGCCTGAACACTTCCAGCGCAGGTGCATCCTCAGCTGCTCTGAGCAGCCTGTTCCAGTGCTTCACCGCTGCCAGTATTGGTTGATCTGTGATTTAGCCAAAACCTTATATTTAATACATGAGTTTTTGGTCTGAATTTCTTCATTATTTTCTTGAAGCCACATGAATTTTTTGAATAATTAATGCGTAGTGAAACTTTAGAAGTTTGATAAAATAAAGCTGTAAACTTTCATTTTGAAATTTCTACTTCCTAATTTTCCATGATGATTACAAGTCCTTGAATCTGAGAGCAACCATTATCGTTATTATCTTCTTGATTCTGTTAGTGATCTTCTGCCATACTCTTTCCAGGCTGAACAATCTCAGCCTGTTCAACAATTCTGTGCAGAAGTAGTTCATACCTCTGGTCAGATTTGTCTGTATCTTTCCCAAGCTTTGTTAGCATTTAAGATTGTGAAATGCACAGGCCATTCTATGTATAGGCTATATAATCCATATAGCTATGGATTTACACAGTGGCATACCTAATTTTTTCTTGTTTCGTTTTTTAGTAATTTCCAATGTTCCATTTCTTTACTGTTGATTTGCTATCTTCTGTATCTTCATACCACTGCTGTGCTTCAAGGATTTTGTTCATTTGTAGACAAAATAGGGTTTGCAATTCCAATTCCAGTTGAATCAATGAACTGAAGACTAATTGTTTGTATATACATATGCCTTTTTTGAACAAAGGAGAAGGTACACATAAAAAAAAATTTGGCTGGAGCTCTATGGAATTTTCTGAGAATGTGCTTATTGCAGCTGCTTACTGGTTTAGTTAGAACATGCAGAATGAACCACAGATATAAAAACTTCAGAGATTTCTACTTAGATATAATCTGAGTGTAGGAACATCAAATTTCCAGTGTGTCATCCTGACAAAAATACTGGGAACACTCTGCAGGAAGATGACATTTTTTCTGTACTACCCATGGAGAAAGCTAGGTTAGAGATATACAGAAACTCTGGGTAAACCTTTTGTTCCCGTTTTCACTCTGTGGGTAATCAGTAGGTAGCATTTTGCCTTAGTCAGCCTGTCTAGCTTCAAATTTTCAATGTCATAGTTTCATGAAGGGAAATTTTTACAGCTACAAAAGACACTTGTGCGTCCATCACTGGCATAACTGGAAGCAGTGGAGTTCAAGCCTCCGAAAGGTTGATACTGAAAGCAGTAGGCTGAGATTCCCTGAAATGCAAGACTGATTCTACAGTGGAAGCGGAACGGTTACTTGAAGAGTTTGCCCTTGCATAAAGACTTCATTCAATTTAAGTTATGATATGAAATTATGAAATGCAGACTTGGAGTATAGCTTTATTTCCTTTTGTTGCTTTATAAGAAGCGATACAGTGAATTTTAGATGGCAAAATAATACTATCACTTGCTTCTTTGAAATGCTATATGGCTATATTCACTGACCAGAAGTGCTCCCATTTTTGTTTCGCAGATAATACTATTGTCTGTTACTTGCTTGTTTCCTTGAGGCTTCTCTTCAAATGCTGATCCAAACACTGATTTGTATGAGAATAGCCTGAAACAATAACATTGCATATTGAGAGTCCTCTGAACTGAAAGCAAAACCTTAGTTCCTTTCAGTGTTAATCTGATTAATTGTGAGTCATCTCAATCTCAGTGACTAATAGATAAATAAAATTAAGTAATTCTGACATTTTTCAGGGGTTAGTGTTGAAATTTTTCCTTCTTTCAGCAGAAATTTGTGCTTGCTTCCATGCAGCGCTCAGTTCTAGCATCCTGTTATAAAACCACAAAGACTGGAGGCGGTGAGGCTCTGTTCGTATTGCTCTGCTACATTTGAAAGAAATCTTAATTCTGAAGTTTAAGAAAGTATTCAAGTACCTCCACCACGACTTAAAACTCAGTGGAGACCTGGGCTGTCCCAGACCTCTTCAAGGTCATGGTTTTTATCTGTAAGGATTTGTTTGATCTCTATGAGGACATGACACAGCAGCTTTAAGTTGAGGAGTTCAAACACAGCCTTAAGCATTGACATTTGAAAGTCAAAAAAGCATTTCAAGCCCACAGTGAAAACTGGCATGGCTCCGTGTGTGAAACACAAATATTTGTATAGTGTCCCTTGTGGTGTAGAAAAGACTGGTAGACTTAAGTGTATATGGGAAAGGTACCAGTGAAGGAGTGTTCTGTGTGTCTTTTAGCATGGACATTCCGATCGGCTCTAAAAGCAGCTGTAAAGCACAGCTCCCACCTTGTGCCCAGGCACTCCACTGACTTGTAGCTATGCAGCCTGAAGCGAAAGATCAGATCTGATGCTGCAGGGATTAAAATTGCAAGGTTTACCAAGATGTATCTAAGAGTGAGTGGGACAGGTGCTCTTAGCAATGAAGAAGAGTAAATAGGCTTAATCTGAGTCAGGCGCAAATGCTTTCTCATCAATGGACTTGTCTTAGTCCCAGCTAATGGGAAGCAATACCTTTAGAATGAAGTCATAGGATGCAGTGTATCATGCAGTTTTCCTTACAGGCATGGTAACATAGTTTCTTTCTGTGGATAATGCCCAGTACCTCAGGAGAGCTAGAAATAGCTATTAGATCTTCATGATCCTCTTCTGGGTAGGATTTCTAGGCTAGTGGCTCTGCAACCTCTCTTGTGCTCACAAGAGAAGTAATTTGCCACACTCCTCACTCAGCCCAGGATTAAGTTGTTTTTCATTCTCTGCTGGTGCAGAGTAAAGTTTTGTCATATTTATATGGAGTCTGCATGTTAGAGGGTGGGGGAGGGA
>PPHD01022226.1:0-12939 GCA_002909625.1 Bambusicola thoracicus | reverse complement strand
TGAACCAGCAGATCTGCACCAACTTCCACTGTGCTGTGGTGGAGGTCAATTATTTTAAGTTAGGGAGAGCACTGGAAGTGATTGGTGAAATGCTTTGAAATAACAGGTTCACCACTGTTAATTCACTTCATAATTGCTGTAATAATAATAATACCAACCTTCTTAAATATTAACACTGGTGCCAGAGGTACTTGTGTAGGGGAGATCTCAGGCTTCAGTTCTAATTAGCTGCTTAACAATATACTGTCAGCATGAGGTGTGCATTTAAAAGAACAACAATAGGAATCTGAAATGTTTGTCTGTGCTGAGAACAGATAAATTGGAGAGCTGAATCCTGTTGCTCTTAAAACCTGCTGACTTCTTTTCATCCTGTTCTTTGCCTGGTGCAGGGAACTTTCTCCCATTCTCCATGCATAACTGCATAATTACATGGTGCCCATTCAAAACATTGCTGGGAGGAAAACACAGGACTGTGTAGAGGCTGTTCTGAGTGTTTTGTTTGTGACCTTTCCTTCCTTCCCATTTTGCTATTTTAATTGCTGTACACCAAGTGTTGAGGCCCAAGGAGGCAGCAGAGCTGCTGCTTCTACTTAAGCTCTGCTATTTGTATAAATAGAAGTTAATGTCAGTACAGTTTTGTGATCCTTTTGATCTGTTTTGTGATACTTTTGATCTGCTACACCCTTGTCCATAGTCCTTTGCAGCACTTTTCACCAGTGTTGGCTGTTTGCAATATGGTAGCATCTTGAACCTGATCTTAATGATAAACTTTTAAGATGGGAAGTGTGCTTTTGTTTTGTTTTTTGATGAGCAGGAGAGCCCATGTCTTTTCAGATGAGTTTTTCAAAGCATGCTGAGAAAGATGAGCTCAGCTTTCACTTAAAAGGCTCTTCTTCATTCAGTCCCTGATTTCTGCTGTCATGCCTATTAGTACTAGTTCTTATTAGGGCCTAAGCACAGCCAGACAAGTAGAGAATGTCGGAACACTTGTCTTTCATATTTTGCCCTATGTAAATCTATAGGGAAAGCTCTCACTACAGTGGATGTGAATATGGCTTTGGGAACATTATTAGTAGGATCTAAGCTATCAACACACGATATCTCTAGAGGCAGCTCTGCTTGTGCTCAACCAAACAAAGGATGCTTTTGGAAGCCATCCCAGGAAGGAGAGTTCGCAGAATAAATGCATCTACTTTGTTTGCAGTGATAGTCAGGTACCAAGTGTTTCTTCTTGGCAGTGATTCATAAAGTTTTGACATGGGTGCCACTTGGGGTAGGGATATGATGGTTTCAGGGGATGCAAAAGAGAATAATTCTGACCTACAGAAGAGGAGTGAGCGAAGGAGAACCTTAATGGCAGGAAATATGTCCTCATAATAGGGCTTTTTAGGCTCTGCTACTGTCTTTGATAGGAAATGGTGGCAGTTCCATTCTGTGAGTCATTTAGCACTGGATAAAGGAAAGGAACAATCCCTGTAAGGATATGGAGGGGTGAGAACACCCATCAAGCCATTTAATCTTTTCTTGCTTTGCTTGATTGTTTGTCTTTTTTTAAATGTAAACAGCATCGTTTTGTTTTCCCTTCTAAGTATTTGTGCCTTTTTGTTCTATTTGGTAGATGCGAGTGCTGTTAGCAGCAAAAGCCTTCGAAGGTGCGGAGTATGCATGTCTCACAGTGATGTCCATTTTGTCAGGCTCTGAGTGCTGGCTTCTATAATCCTTCTTCCCAGAGGTTCTCCGTCCACAAGTGGATGCTCATGTCTAGTATCAGCTTTGCCTTCATCAGGCCTGAGCTATGTCACATTACCCTTTATTTTTTGTTTTCTGTTTTGCACCAAAGTGAGCCATCACATCATTCTCCGTATCTTCTTTGGGCGGCAGCACTCTCTGAAGCAAACAATTTGTCTGTACCTATAGTCAGGTGAGGAGGGAGGGCATGCAAACAGAAAGTAGAAGTTGAAGGTTTGCTGCTGACAGACTTCCTGTCCTCAGGACTGGTTTCCAAACACTCCTCAGAAAGGTGTAAACCTGGTTGCTGAGCAGGGTGGTGTGACTCATTAGCCAGAAGTTCAGCTGAGTGTCAAGCTTGCAGTTTACGGCAAGGGTGTGTGCTGGAGGATAGCACGATGGTCAGGGCAAGAGGTACCTTCTACAGTAATAGAGGAGTGAGCAACAAAGCAGTGTTTTCCCATTGCAGAGATTAGGAAACGAGGAAGGCAGCCAAAAAATGCCACAGTCATCGTGTTAGAGCTTAATGTTTTGATAATGTTTTGAAAGGATATGGGTTCTCCGTAGGTTCTGAGCTCAAGTCTTGCTCTCACAGTGCAGCCCAGTAGCCAAACTGAGAGCCGTTGGCTCAGCTAGCCAAATGGGCTTGACTCTTCACAGAGACCAGCTAACAAAGGTAGGGCACACATCTCTCTGCCACACTGTAGTTAATGCCTAGGCCATCAGGGGTACTTGTGGTGCTTATAACATCATGTTATAAGGGTGAAGGTTCAGTGTGTCCCCTTGCAAAGGGCGTCTCCTACAGAGTCACTGCGTCAGTGTCAGATTTGTGTCTGAGTAAAGCTTCATTGTAGCCTAAAATAACAAATGGAACTTGGTAAGGTCACAGTCTCAAGCAGGGATACGGTTGCATACATTTCTCTGCTTTTGTTTTAACAGGGAGCCTGCACAAGATTTGTTTGGTATCTGAGCAACCAGTTTCTAAAACATCAAATGCCAAGCAGTAGGCAGGAAAGAGTTCTTTCGATTCTGGAATAAAAGACTTCCGAATCCTATTGCAGCTCAATACCCAAGCCTTGGCACAGTGCAACACCACTTCTCAACGTGTGAGCTGCAAAAATGCTGAAAAGGTGAATGCACGCAGATCCAGGCTACCAGCTGGGATCTGTCACCTCCCGAAGTGAATGTTCAGTGCTGCTTAACATCCCCTGGAAAGCACAGCATTCTCTAAGCAACACTTTTTCCCATGAGTCGGAGGTGGGCAGAGCCAAGTTCTGCGTTACTCCTCCCTTTTGCCTGGCACTGGCTTGTAAAGTTACTCCCTTGCTGTCAGGGCAACAAAGTAATTTGCTCCTCCTTTCTTCACCTCCTATCATTCAGAAGAAGTAGGAAGAACTGGAGCTTAGAGTCTTGCTGTTAGAACAGAGCACGGAGAGTTATGGCTCTTTTCTGCCCCCGTGGGCTTAGCCAGGCGACAGGGAAAGATGTTTGCCTGACAGCTCTCTGTCTTGTACAGCAAAAATGTTATTTGTAGGGACAGCATAGACCAGACTGTTGCAGGACAAGGACAAGACTGCTAGCTTGCCTGTGTGCAACTTGAAGATTACCAGCCACCACGGGGTGGTTATTGAGCCAGAGACCTCTGGTGATAAACAGCGTTTGCTGACATCACTTGAGGAAAAAGCTCCAGCTGAGGAGCTGGGATTGTAACTGCTTTGTGTACTCAGTAAACTGGTAGGGGAGGAGATATGATGGCTGATAGCCCTGCAAGCATAGCTGATACCGTGTGGTACCAAAGGATGAGGGCCTCAGGTCTTCACAGCATTCCTGGCACAGATGTTGTGGTGCTTAGTCCCGTGGTCTGACTGGCTGTACAGAGCTCCAACAGTACAGCCACTTCTTGAGTTCTCCATAGCGGAGGCAACCTGGGCAATATGTGCACAACTACAGCTGAGGGTTTGTCCTTGAAATATTCTATCCAATGAGTGAATCAGCAACTGACTCACTGGTCTTGCCTCCCAGCAACTCCTTACCTCACGTCTGTCTCAGAGGGTGTTTTTGTGCCCAGGCATTCTTGGTATAACCACATCCCCAGTGCTGCTGCTGAGTCAAACCTTGGGCATCTGAAGAAGACAAACCTGACAGCATGCTGCTCTTTTCCTATTAGCACGTTTCCCTCTCCATCACGCTGCTGGGGCCAAGTGTTTGCTGCAGCTATCGCTGGCAGCGGTCTGTCCATCCACCTGGTCTCACCAATTCCCTGCTGTCAAGTGAAACCCTGTGGTCTTGTCAGTACTTTTCCTTAACTCTGGGGTCCCTAAGGTCCTAGCATCCCTCCTGCTGGGTAAGCCTGCAGATATTTGTGTTTGTCCTGTCTCCTTGCAGATGCGGTGGCTTCCCAGCCCTAGGACAAGCAGCCACTCAAGTCACTCCCATGAGTAGCTCAAGACTGTTTTGTCAGCCTGCTGTCGACTGTAGTCCTGCCTTTGCAGCCATTAACAACGGACTGAAATAAGTTTGAGCTTTCGCATCCCTCTGCCTTGTCACTTTGAGTCACTAACTCATAGCTTTCCTTGTTACAGGAGTGGGAGAAAGCATGGGAGCACTAGCAGATGGTTTTGTAGGAAAGGACGTTCAGAACTCAGCTGCTCAAGGGACTCGATTCTCTCGCTTACAGTGAGTTAGAAATTACTTATAATTTTAAGCTTTGTCCTAAAATTCTGCTTTGAACATTTGACACTGCACTGAAAAATATAAATGTGAAATGCTCTAACATGTTTACTGTAACTTGCACCATTAAAAGAGTTAACAGCAGGATGACAAAAGAATACCCCTACATCAAAACAGTAATTACTACAATGGCTGGAAGAAAGGGGCAGAGGGGTAGTTGTGGACAGGGAAGCTGTGTGAACAGAGAGAGCATGGGCATACTCAGTCTTCCAAATTGAACCAGAGGATGGGGATGCTGCCTGGTTGGTGGTGTGTGAGAAGAGATGGGAGGATGGGCACTTTGCCATAGGAGCCATTGGGCTGCAGGAGTTGAGCTGTGGTACTGGGGCTGAGTCAGAGCCCAGTGGCTCCATGGTGTTTTCTCCAGAGCTGGAAGCTGCTGCCTGTCCTGGCAGAGATGTGCAGCCAAGTGCTTTCTGCCTAGAAGTAATGGCCTCTCTCTTCCTTTGGCCTCCTTCCATTGCTTTTAGCAGAGGAGCCTAAGGGAAAGCTTGGCTGGCCTGGTTCCCTGCTCCACCCCTCTGTTGGGATCTGTGGAACTTTCTGCCCTCGTGCTGGCCCTGAATAGGAAGCATAGGGAAGGGCAGGTGGGCCCATGGTCCCATCTCATGTCCTAGCTATGTAGGCGTTTCACCATGACTCAGGGTGAGTTGCATTGGGCCTGAATTTTGGAGCTAAAATGCTTCTCCTGAAGGAGAAAGCTCATCTAAGACTGTATTGGACTTGTAGTACAGGGATCACAACCCACAGACTTCAGCAATAATCTGTAAATGTGACCAATCTGTCATCATCTGAGGCTCCTGAAGATTTGTGTTGCTGATTTCTGTGATCTTTCTATTTACCAACTGGTAGCAAAGAGCTATCAGTCCTTTCAGAGGCCATCAAGGGAAGAGGGAACCTTTTTTTTTTTTTTTATCCCAGTAGAATTTCTTTTTGTAGCAGTGAATGATCTCTGTTGTTTTGGGTTTCTTTTTCTTTTCAGTGTGTGCTTTTTTTTTTTCCTTGTTTGCAAACTGTTGTATTTCTGTTTCCTGCTGTGACTGATGAAATGTGTTTCACAAGAGAAGTCTGCTCCTTCCGTTCTTGTACTGCTCATGTGTGCATACCTGCTCAGTGGAAGGAGCAGGAATAAACCAGTGCAAGTTGCAGCCTTGCAAAATTATAGATGTGATTCTTGAGTTTGATGGTATATGATGATTTTATATGGTCTGAGCAAGGATCTGGCAGTTTCATTCTCACACACAGAGAGGTAGAGGAGAGACCACTTAAGTCAGGTGGGAATTATCAGTGATCAACCTCAAAGAGCTTCTGGCACCCAACAAGTGATGGAAGTACTGCCACTAACAAAGGTGTTAGGAAAGTTGGTCTGCAAGGGATTACAGTTTAAATATTAAGCACAAGGCTTGGGTGCCTTGTTTGTCTTGTTAGGGGCATTGATCTGAAGATGGGTGATGCAATGCCCAATAATCTGCTGATGTCAATAGATCTGTTACATTGCAAGTCAAAAACCTGTACGACTTGAGTACTAGACGTAGGACAAACAGGGATTAGGAAACCAACCTGGCACCACGTCCCGTTTCTTGTCGCTGTCTTTACATGCCTTTGTACCGGATCTTTGTCCTTCCTACTTTCAGCTTCGTTTTCAAAGCAGTCTGTAACTACAGCCCTGCCGTAGCCATGGCCTCTGCCTGCAGCTGTCTGCGCTCAGCTTCCTGTTCTCCTTAACTCGATGTCTGTCTGGTTCAGTTTGCAGAAATTGTCCACACGGAGGAGCCTGTTCATTAACAGCCCTCTTTCTCTCTGAAACTGAAATGCTCATCTATTTGCAGCAGGTTCTCACTGTGCTAAGCAGGTTTTGAGCCTGATATTCCATATCTCTGCATCTTCGTGAGGGGAGTTATTTTCAGGTGTGCAACACCTGCATCTTCTGCTGAGTGGAAGGTGCCTGCCTCTGGCAGCACTCCCAACAGCCTATGGTACGATCCTGCTTTAATGGCAGAACAGTACATCAGGGAGTAGGATTGAGGCAGATGATACAGTAAGGGGGTTTTTAAAACTATTCAAACCACTGAGTTTTGTGTTCAGATCAGTTGAAGTTCTTAATATTTGGGATAAAAGAAGACTGTCAAAGATCCTAAATCCACCTTTTAACCAAGTTGCACGCAATCAAAATAGACTTGAGCTCCTTTGGCAGGTGCTGGGCAGGCTAAATGTTGTGACTCCCAAAATATTTAAAGGAGCTGCAGAGAGGAGTTGATTGCACAGAGGAAATAAGCAAAAGTAACGCACTGCTTCTCTCCCCTTCCTTCAGAATCAGGCTGTCTCAGGCCTTCTTAGCAAATAAAATCAGTTTGTACTGAAAGGTGGGTAGCAGAGAAATATTCTTTGGGAATTATTTATTATCTTTCCTCGTTGTTTCATGACAGAAAGCCTTGCAGAGGAACTGGCTGTAACTTAGCTTTTCAGGAATGCTGGCTCTCTATACAGTTGTGTATATATTTGAAAGCATTTCCCACAGATGAGCAAGATGCCTTCTGTGCCTACATTAATCTGTGGGGTCACACAGAAGAGTTTATGTCCCTACCTGTGGGCTCTTGAAGTGGTAGGGCCTGAATCTCCCTACCCACACTTTGTGGTCAGCTCTCTGACTCTAGCACTGGCAGTGCCCATCTGCAGAGACGTAACAGCCATCCCAGTTTGCTTTATTAAGCTTGACAGTGGTGTTGCAACTGGCAGTAATTGGCAAAGGCTGACAGCAAAATTGCCAAGAGACAAAGAACAGAATGGGCTGTAGAGCCTGACCCTGGGGGCCTGGTGGCGTAGGACAGGCGTGCTGGCAAGTCTCTGTGAGGAGAGCAGTTGCTGCTATTGCTTGCTCTGCGGCCAAACAGAGGACTTCTGTTTCCAAAGCTGAGAAGGCCCAGTCTCTTTCCAAGCTGTGACTGTTTGAAAACAAGCCTGAACCCAGCTGGGTGAGTGATCTGTGCAGTCACCGGTGCGGTTTGCCCACACTGCTAGATGAAGCACACCAGACACATTGGCAAGGCGCACGTGGTGAGGTCTGTCAGTGACCTTCAGCAGAGTAATCCCGGCATGGGCTCAGCAAGGCAGTGACAGGCTTGACTTCTGTCCTAGAATAACAGGAGGGGCACAGCAATTAGCTGGCTTGGACCCATCGCACCATATTGAGGGGGGAACCCATTGTGTTTGCTAAAGTAAATTAGTCTACTAAAGTGAATTACCTGAAAGCTGGTGGGAGGGATGCAGGGAGTCAGAGGGGCAGGAGGCCTTCAGTTGTTCCATCAGCAGGCCCACTGTGAGCACAGATAGGGCCAGCTCTACAGTACTTATACCATAGGATTTTTTTTGGAATAGAATCCAGGTGGTGGTAAGGTCACATCCTGCCCTGCTGCCATGCTGTTCTAATATGTAATTAACCTGGTTAAGAATCCAGAGCATCATCCAGCACTGAGTTCAGCTAACCAACACCCTGCCGCTGTGTCTCATGATGCCTTTGTCAGCAAGATTGGTAAACCTTTGCCAGCCCGCCCATCTCTGCCTCCTCCCTGACCTCCAGACACTTCCCATCTGCAAGTGAGCCCTGACTGCTGCACTTCTCACTGGTCTTGGAAGAGTTCCACAGCACTATTCCAAAAGCACCGGAGAAAATGCACTCCAATGAAAAAGTTTTGAACGTGGCCTCTT
The DNA here is from genome assembly GCA_002909625.1 of Bambusicola thoracicus. Lineage (NCBI taxonomy): Eukaryota > Metazoa > Chordata > Aves > Galliformes > Phasianidae > Bambusicola > Bambusicola thoracicus. The sequence continues at coordinate 4,776 of PPHD01022226.1, read as the reverse complement.
AGTCCTCAGCGCATCAGCTCTGTGATGATTCTGAAGGGAACTACACTGCTAAGATAGCTTAAGTGGCGAATTGCTCCCTGGCTACAATTTGAAGCGTCAAAACAAAACCCTACAGCTTCACTGCTGCCTTCCAACAATAGAGGCAGTGCTGCAGCTTGGGGGCCTAGGAGATTTCCATCATGGAAATGGTAGAGCCAGCACAGCTCTCTCCCACAGAGCAGGCAGGGGCAGTGCCAGTATTACAGGAGCCAAACAGCGTGGCTGCCCGGGATTGTGCAGAGTAAAGGTTGCAGAGCAAAGAAATGCTGCACTCTTTGCTTGGGACATAAGCTTCGCAGCAGGACCTTGCCCCTACAGGGGTTTTCCATCTGGAGCAGCTGTGAGGATGTTTTATGTACCTTGGAGCATCTCACAAGGGTTGAACCGAAGCCATTATCTCTTCCTGGGGACAGGCACTGGAATCCGTGCGAAAAGCTGCCAGATTGCCACATCCGAGTAAATCTCTCTGATTGGGACAGAGGTTGGCCCTCCTGCGTGCCCCATGCCAGCCTCCTCGTTGCCCTGAAGCGATGGCACTTTGCCCTGCAGCAGGCGCGGAGGGCTCTCTGGTCCTGGCTCCTGTGGGGGCAGGCGCAGCTCTGGCCAGCTTTGCTCTGCTCCTGTCCTCAGCACGGCTCTCCCCAAGGAACAGAAAGAACACTGCAAGGAAGCCAACTGCTATTTGTGCCTGTTTTAAGATACAATTGGCTCAGCTGCATATCCCTGCCAGCCTCGTTTAAGGAGGTTTTAATAGCATGTCTTCTCTCTGGTTTTGTGTACAAGATTAGGAAGTTTTCATCTGTGCCTTTAAAAAAAGCCCACGTCCCTGCCAAGATGTATTAGGAGAGCTGCTAAAAAGGAGTCATCCTGTTCCAGGACTGCTCAGCTTATGTAACAGGGAAATCCTAACTAGCAGATACTCCCCCCGTGTGCTGTCAGCAGGCACGTGCCATTTCGGAGTTTTCAGCTGCTTGATTGATACTTTGCTGGTTTATTTAGACATATTTACAAACGTATTCTCGCCCATCTCCATTTGTACAGGCTGCGTAATGTTGTTATAAAACGCAGTACAGACCTCACCTCACCACCAGGATCTTTAAATAAAATATATTGTAAAGTGCCAGATACAATTGCTTTAAAAAAGACAGTTCCAATTACAGCAGGTATTTGGCTGCTGCAGGGGCAGCTTCGCACACCGGGACATTCCCAGCACAAGTCTTTCTGCCAGCGGAGCGAGAGATCCCCTCTAGCTCTCCAGCTTCAAGTCCAAAGGCTTTAGGAAGTGCGGCAGCGGCAGATCGTCCAGAGCCTCTGGGAAGTGCTCGGGTGCAATGGTCCTGATCAAGACACGCATGGCTCCGACAAACAGCGACGGGGGAGCCAGGCCCACCAGGCACCGGAACCGGCTCTCCCCCAGCAAGTCCTGCCACTGCTGCCGGTCGTCCAGCAGTTGTTGCTTCATGGCGAACCGCAGGTCCTGAGGCACGAAGAGGAAGAGGCAGTCGAGGCAGAGCAGCTTGGCGCGCATGTTGGCCGCCGGCGCGTGGCACACCTGCTGCAGCAGGGTGTCCAGGGGGGTGTTCCCCACGCCGTCGCGCAGGCAGGGCGAGGCGCCGTGCCCCAGCAGCAGCAGCAGGCACTCGGGCCGCACCAGCTCGCAGGCCAGGTGCAGGGCCGTCTTGCCGCCCTCCACGCGGCTGCAGCCCCGGCGGTCCAGGTGGGCGGCCCGCTCGGCCGGCGGGAAGGCCTGCACGGCCTTGAGGATGCGGAAGAGGACGCGGACGCGGTTGTAGCGGACGGCCATGGCCAGGTGAGGGGCCGAGGCCTGGCAACAGCTGAAGCTCTGGCTGGGCACGGCCAGCGCGCTCTGCGGGAACTTAGCGAGCAGGTGCCGGGCGTAGGGCTGGTGGTCGTGCACCAGGGCGTACAGCAGCGCCTCGGAGGGCGAGTAGAGGCTCACCTTGCCCCCGTCCTCCCAGTGGAAGACCTCCATGGTCCGCATGTCCTCCAGGAACCAGACGGGCAGCAGGTCGCGCACCGCTTGGTAGAAGGCGAAGGACGATTTCTTGCACTGCTTCTGCGACTGGGCGCCGGGGCCGCCGACCCACCGCACGCTCCAAGGCATGGCGGGGGGCTTCCTCCCGGCCCGGCGAGCAGAGACCGCATCGGCACCGACCTGCGGGAGCGGAGCGCCGTGAGGAGCCGGGCAGCCGGGGCCGCCTCTCCGCACCCCGGAGAGCGGAAGCCCCCACGTCCCCGGCGCTCGGGAACCCGGCGTCTTCTCGGCCTCCCCCCTTCCCTCCGACCCCCGCGGCGCGGGACGCCCTCCCGACTGCCGGTTCCCGGCTGCCGGTTCCCGGCTCCGCGCCGCACTCACCTCGCCGCTGAGCTCCGTGCCGGCGCGTCGCGGAGGGGCCGGAGCGCGGCGCGGCGCCGCCGGGGCCTTTTATCCCCACCCCCCGCCCCGGGCGGTGAAGGTCGGTCAGGACCCGGGAACTGTCCATCCGCCGCCGATTGGCGGCCGCCCCGGCCCCCCGAGCGCCCATTGGCTGCGGGGAGAGGACGGGGCGCTGCACCACCGCGTGCGTCACGGGAGGCAAAGTTCCAAGAAACTTGGGAGGCCGCGCGGAGTGCCGGGGGCGGGGCGGGGGGCGGGGAGGAGCGCGGGGGGCGGAGCGGGGGATCCCGGGGGCTGCGTGCCCCGAGGTGTGCGGCCTCGCGGGCGGCTCCCGGTCCCCGCGCGTGCCCGACGCATCCGCGCAGAGCGTAACCCTGCCAGGGGTCATTGCGGCCCCTTCAGGGACTGCTCTGCGTCGGAGGAAAAGTGCGACGCGCGCCCTGACGCAGCCTGCAGTGACAGCCTGATATCCCAGCACGGTTTTAGAGTAACGATGATGTGTATGTTACATGTGGACCCGCAGACGTGGCTTCTTTGTTTGCGGTCCCGCCTGGGTTTAATCACTTTGGATTAAGTAACTGATCTTACTACTTATCTGGCTATGAGAGGGCTTATCGCAGGTTCCTTGGCACATGATGGGGACTACTCCGTCAGCACAACCGCGGCGCTGCGTGGCCCTCTGATGCGTTCTCCTGCGGCTCCTTCTCCTTCACTCTCCTCCAGCACACCGAGCCTTCCATTTGGGAGAAGAGAAGGCCCCGGGGAGACCTCATTGCGGCCTTCCAGTACTTGAAGGGTGCGTATAAACAGGAGGGGGAACGGCTGTTTATGAGGGTGGATAGTGATAGGACAAGGGGGAATGGTCTTAAACTGAGACAGGAGAGGTTTAGGTTGGATATTAGGGGAAGTTTTTCACCCAGTGGTTGGTGACGCACTGAACAGGTTGCCCAAGGAGGCTGTGGATGCCCCATCCCTGCAGGCATTCAAGGCCAGGCTGGATGTGGCTCTGGGCAGCCTGGTCTGGTGGTTGGTGACCCTGCACATAGCAGGGGGTTGAAACTTGATGATCATTGTGGTTCTTTTCAACCCAGGCCATTCTATGATTCCATGATTCCTCCATCCAGTGGGCAGCACGAGGCCGCTCGCTGCCCTCAGACCCACACAGCACAAAGGGGAAAGCTCTGCAATGGGCATTGTGCGTTACCTGCGGTTTTCACAAGGAACATGTTGACCAGTGACTTAATGGGCATGATTGTGGCTGTCATTAAGGGCAATATCAGAATAGCCAACGTGAACGACGGTGTTGAACGTAGTTAATGTTTAGCACTGTTCTTGAGCAGGAGATAAAGAAAGGGCGATTAATGCATCCCTCAGTTCTGGACAGGCTGAGCCATACGGGTGCTGGGCTTTCTGAGCTCATCTGGTGCTGAACGTTTACCAGTTTCCCCCATTGCAAGCAGGCTGAGGACCAAAGTTCAGCGGTGTTTGGACACGGCCCCTGGGCCGCAGTGCTGGAGCAGCACAGCTGCGGGTTTGCTTTAAGCCCCGGGAGGCTTTGTCAGCAACTCAGGTGGAAACCCGGCGTCCCGCTTAGCTGAACTTCAACATCTTGAGGAGAAGCAGCAGGCGAGGGGTCGGCGGGGAGCTGCTGGGCCGCAACGCCCGTGCTGTGTGATCTTCTCCTACTGCAGGTGTATGGATGCCTTCCCAGCAGCATCCCCTCTGCAGAACATCCCCTCTGCTGGTCCTCCTCCAGGCAGTCTGTGTTTGTGTTGTGGTTGAGGCCAATGTGGCCCCGCTGCTGACCCGGAGCCCCTGCCAAAAGTATCAACCATGGCTCCGTCCCTCAGCCTTAAGTCTCCTCCTCACTCCTGTGTGCTGCTCCGCTTCTCGGCTCAGCTCGGTGTGAATCATTGCTATGGAGCCCAAACCCCTGTAACCCTGGCCCAGTTGCTTTCTCTTCAGTAGGATGGGGTCAGCTCCTTCCTGACCCACAACGTGAAAGAAAATCTGTGATGGGAACAGCAGGGTGAGCAAGCCTTCTCTTATTACCTTCAATACCTGGCTGCCACTGAGCTGATGCGACACCCTTCCAAAAACCTGCATCCTTGGGATGCAGAGACATTTGGGAACCCGAGCACAGCTCCAAGCCTCCTGCTATGGCCCTGGGGTGAAGGCCATGCCATGAAGGCAGGCTGCTCCCAGATGTCAGCCTGGCTGAGTGGGGGTTCTTTGGCAGAACCCACATTTTAGGCTTTGAAACCCATTCTTGTTAAGCCAGCCTGAGGAGATGGTCCTCCTTGTCTGTCTGCAATCTCAGGCCCTCAGGTGAGGGCACA